>CAVNZL010000025.1:22500-25000 GCA_963693355.1 Pontia daplidice | reverse complement strand
AAGCAATATGCGTAGTAATACTTGGTGAAAATAATAATAGTGACAATAGTGCTATAATAAATTCAGCATTGAATATAAACTGATAGATTAAGTGCAGTAAGCTGAGTATTACAGTGACTCTGTAATAATGTAAAATAAGCATATGAATTTTGTTAATCGTTGATAGGTCACGGCCATGAGCACATTTGACTGGTCAAGGTATTTACATATGTGAATAATATAATTTAATTTAAAATTAACATTGAAGATAAAGGTATAAGTGTAAAATTTAAAAATTTTAAAAATGTAAATAAAACTTGGAGTTTAAGGCGACAGATTAAGTTGAAGTTTGAAGTTTCACAGGTAAGGTGGATAGCCTAGAGTTGTGTTGTTTAATTGAAATTGTGTGGAGTGTATACAGTGAGTTGATGTGTTAATCAAGGGAAGGAGGGGATGAAGAGGCAGCAGGTGTGTTGTTATGTACCATGTGTGTGGTTTAGTGTGTTGTGTTGTTGTGCGTGTTTGTTGAAATAAATGTTTGAAATTGAAGTATGTGTATTGGCCATATGTGTATAAGGAGGCTCCCCAAGAGCCTGTGTCGCGCATTGAGATCATAGTCAACTACAGTGTCCGAGCGAGTGTGAACTCGTATGAAATGTGAAATGTGTAGTATGTATTGTGTGGAGAGGTTTCCTGTTGGCAGTGAATCCGGATATAAAGTGTTGTTGATGAGAGTAAATGAGGTTAGACGTAGTTGACTTTGGCCTCAACGCGGGCACGCATAGCTCGAACCTTGGGGCAGCGCTCAGAGTCGGCGCGGTGTTGAGTGTCTGTGTTGGTCTTGTGTACTGTGTTATGTGTTGAGCAATTAGTGCATGTAAGTGTTGGCTCCTTGCACTCAGCCGTAGGATGTTTTGCTGAGCACTTGGCGCATGTGGGTGTGTTGTTAGGGCATCGGCTCTTAGTGTGGCCAAAGTTTAGGCAATTTTGACATTGCCTAAACGGTGAGAAGTTGCTGCAATGCACGCGTTGCATGCCTATGTTCACTCTGCCTAGGTCGGCGAACGCTTTCCAGGCAGAGGGTGTGGTGTTCAAGACTGTGTTGTATAGTGAGGTGTTGCGATTGTTAGCTATGAATTTGATTGTGAAGGTGTGGTTTGAAAGTGTTGGGTTCTGGTCTTTGATAGTGTCGATGAGTTCGAACTCCGGTGTGTTTTTAGAGATTCCCTTGATGATAATCATCGGGTTCAGGCGCTTCTCCTCTTGTGCCTTGATTGTGTTATTGGTTTGTAGTTTTGTGAGTGTGTGAGTTTTTTGTTCTTCGGTTTCGAAGACCATCTTAACTTTGTTATTAGAAAGGGGGGTGATTCTAAGGGGTGCGTACCCGCCCCGACGGAAATCGACAGTTTTGCTAACTTGTGTTAAAAGCCTTTCGGTGGTATCAAGACCCTCTCCCGATACGACGATGGAGGGGCCTGTGGGTTTGGGTGTAGCAGCGGCGGCGGCGTATGTGTTGCTTTTGTGTGTGGTGTAGTGTATTGGAGGGTCAGAGGGTGTAGGTTTTGGTTGAGATTTTAGCTGCTTTGTAAAGGCGCTCAAAGCCTTGTTCGATTCCTCTAGCAGTTTTGTATGTAGGTCTATTTTGTTGATGAGCGTAGTGGTATTGGCGTTGATCTCGGTGTTTGTGTTATCTGCTTTGGGTGAGGGGGGTTTGATGGGGGCGGTGGAGGGATCGAGGATCGCAACGACCCCGAAAAGGCCGTCGATTGCCTCCGTGATCGCTACTTTAATCTCGGTTTTGAGATTGCGTGATGAAGAGAGCGCATTGATCGCCCTACGCCGAAGATCCCTTGCCAACTCCATGTGAGTCGACTCCGTAGGTAGACTGGAGCGAGCAAAGGCGGGGCTCAAAGAATTCACTATGTTCCGCCTTGCAGTAGGGTTGGAAGTTGTCGGCGGAGGGGTGTTGTTCAAAGAAGTTTTAGGGGGGGGTTCGGGGAAGCATGTTTTTAGGAGTGGGTGGTGCTGGGCTTAATCGCCTTCAAAAGCTGGTTAAAATGATACCAAACTCGAGGGGGGTGGGGAGGGGGGTTGAGATTTTAAGGGGGGGGAAGGAAAAATCAGTTTGGGGGGTGAAGGGAGGGATTGTGATCGTCTGTGTGGCTGTATTAGTGTTGGCCTTAAAAAGGCGGTTCGAATGAGCCCAAGCTCGATATGTTTCTAATTGAATGAGTGTGGTGTTGGAGATGAGGCTGGTAATCCGCCTTACCTGTTGCTTCCGCACGGGATATCTTCAGAGCCGCTGCACTGTTGAAGCTGGTGTTTGGTATCGCCTAGTAGCCCGCGAAGAGCTCTACCAGATGGTGGTGGTGATGAGGCAGTTCCTGGTGATCACCAGGAATTTTGATTCCTGGTGGAGCTGGTGATGAAGGTTGATGCGAAGAGAAGGTCTAGTCCGTAAAAGATGATTTTTGCTGATATGGTAGTGTAAAAATTAGGTTTCTAGGTGAGCTGGTTCCCT
>CAVNZL010000025.1:0-17500 GCA_963693355.1 Pontia daplidice | reverse complement strand
CTTGACGGAAGTTGACCGTTTTGCTGATTTGTGTGAGGAGTTGTTCGGTGGTGTTGAAGCCCTCACCGGTAACCACGATAGAAGGGCCTGCAGGGGGTTTCGGGACGGCAGCAGCAACTTTGGCGTAGGACTTGTTCGGGTTGATTGGTTCAACCGCGCGGGGTTGAATGTCCACTGGCGCGGGTTTAGGCTGCGCCTTGAGAAGCTTGCTGTGCTCCCTAATTGCCCTATAGGACTCCTCCAGTAGCCCGGTGTGGGCCTCGAGTTTCTGTATGAGTTCTTTAGTATGTTGATCAGTGTTTGTGTTTATGTTTGTATCTGTATTACTGGTCTGTGGTAGGGAGGTTCTTGGGGGGGGAGGGGTAGAGGGGATGAAGGTGGCGACGACCCCGAAGAGTCCATCGATGGCCTCGGTGATTGCCGTTTTAAGCTCACCCTTGATGTTCCTGGAGGCTGCAAGTGCCTCCAATCCCTTTCGCCTATGTTCCCTAGCCATCTCCATTCGAGTTGGCTCGACAGGTGGTGTTTTGCGGGTGAACGCAGGGCTCAGCATGTCGGCCAGAGTCCGACGTGCTGAGGGGTTCGAAGATATAGGCGAAGGGGTGCCCGCGCTGGTTGTTTTTGGCGGAGTCCTGGACATCATTTTTCGTGAGGGGTGAGGGGGGATTTAAATGGGATGTGCTGTATAGTGTTGAAACCGCCTTGAAAAGACGATTTAAACAATACCAAACTCGAGGGGGTGGGGTAAGGGGGGGGAAAAATTTAGGGGGAGGGGGGGTGAAAATTGGATCTGCGGGGTGAAGGGTAGGTTTGTGTGAGTCTGTATTACTGTATTAGTGTTCGCCTTGAAGAGGCGGTTTGAATGAGCCCAAGCTCGACTGTGTTCTGTTGAGAATTTGTGTTTTAAAAAGCTGGTGCTGGTAATCCGCCTTACCTGACGCTTCCCTTGAGGATATCCGCCGCGTTGTTGGTCGCAGCCTAGGAGTGATGGGTGTTTCCCAGCAGCCCCCGGCGAGATCTTGCGAATGGCGACGGTGTTGGAGCTGTTCCAGGTGGTCACCAGAAAAATTGGTGACCAGCTCGGCGGAAATCGAGGGTTGCTTCTTAAGTTTGATGTGGTGAGGTAGTGCGGAATTAAAACTACCTTTTAAGACTAGTTCCTGAATTTTAATCTAGTTGGTTCCAGGTGGAACCCTGGCTGCAAATGTTCCAGTGGTCCTATCTCTCGAACTATAAGTCGGATCTTAGTGTTGTTAATGTCTCTTGAAGCGTCTCGTTAAGGCGCTTGCAGTGATGTATGGCACAATATAATTTTCGAAAGTTCAGGTACGGTAATCACCCAAAAACCGGTTTTACTGATGATTGAGGGGATATTCCTCCTCCAATTTTGATGTGCGATATGTCTATCGGTAGCTTATTGTTTGGCGGATTTTATGAAGTTATAAGATTGTATATAAGTGTTGGCGCTGTAGTCTGGTGGGCGAAACCCCAGTTTCTGGTCTCCAGAAAATCGGGGGTTGGTGGAAAAAATTCAAGTTTGATATCAAATGATAGCCCCTGAAACGCTCTATTTTTCTGTATAACTTAATGCACACTTTTGTGTAACTTGAAGGAATTATGAAGAATTTACTGTGAAAATATGAAAAAAAAATCTTTTCTCCTGAACTGGTTACTGAAAAATGTTGAATGTAGTATCAAAAGATGCGCCTGAAAAAGCCCGTTCTGATGGTGATATGGGCTTTGTGAAAAACTGTTGTCCTGGTGGTGATAAGACGCAAAAACTGGTTTTCTGGTGGTTTCAGGGTCTGGTGGTGATCTGATTTTATGGTGCAATATGTCATTCGATAGGTCTTGATTAGGCGAACAGTTCTATGTATGTCTGGTGTCTGTAACTGTATGCGCCGTGATTTGGCGACTGAAAAACTTAAAAATTTTGTTTTCAGCCGCTGAAAAATCCAATTTTAGTTGAAAGTGGTCGATATTGGTATTAAACGATGCGTCTTGATGAGACCTATCGAATGGTATTATAAAAAACTGTAGTTGTAGATCTAATTAAAAAGTTATATTGAATTTACCGGTTTTTTGTCCACCAAATCCTCAAATATGTATCCTTATCCGTGAAAATAGGGTCGAAATGTGCGCCTTAACGAGATGTACACTATAGAACACTAATTAGAATTTTTGAAGCACAGTAACTATTTTTTAAAACACAAAAACTGAAAATTTTTCAGTTTTTCACTTGTAAAAAATCGAAAAATGAAATATTTTAAAATGAATTTAACACTAATAGATAGCGCTAATTTTTCTGCATCTAATGATATCCGAATGGTCACTTTCACTGCACAGGAACTATTTTAAATTATTTTTCGAAACTTTGAAGTGGCGCGGAGCGACGTGGAGTCGACCGATTTTAATGGCGTTTGGACGCGGACGGTTAGGTTAGGTTAGGTTAGGTTAGGTTAGGTTAGGTTAGGTTAGGTTAGGTTAGGTTAGGTTAGGTTAGGTTAGGTTAGGTTAGGTTAGGTTAGGTTAGGTTAGGTTAGGTTAGGTTAGGTTAGGTTAGGTTAGGTTAGGTTAGGTTAGGTTAGGTTAGGTTAGGTTAGGTTAGGTTAGGTTAGGTTAGGTTAGGTTAGGTTAGGTTAGGTTAGGTTAGGTTAGGTTAGGTTAGGTTAGGTTAGGTTAGGTTAGGTTAGGTTAGGTTAGGTTAGGTTAGGTTAGGTTAGGTTAGGTTAGGTTAGGTTAGGTTAGGTTAGGTTAGGTTAGGTTAGGTTAGGTTAGGTTAGGTTAGGTTAGGTTAGGTTAGGTTAGGTTAGGTTAGGTTAGGTTAGGTTAGGTTAGGTTAGGTTAGGTTAGGTTAGGTTAGGTTAGGTTAGGTTAGGTTAGGTTAGGTTAGGTTAGGTTAGGTTAGGTTAGGTTAGGTTAGGTTAGGTTAGGTTAGGTTAGGTTAGGTTAGGTTAGGTTAGGTTAGGTTAGGTTAGGTTAGGTTAGGTTAGGTTAGGTTAGGTTAGGTTAGGTTAGGTTAGGTTAGGTTAGGTTAGGTTAGGTTAGGTTAGGTTAGGTTAGGTTAGGTTAGGTTAGGTTAGGTTAGGTTAGGTTAGGTTAGGTTAGGTTAGGTTAGGTTAGGTTAGGTTAGGTTAGGTTAGGTTAGGTTAGGTTAGGTTAGGTTAGGTTAGGTTAGGTTAGGTTAGGTTAGGTTAGGTTAGGTTAGGTTAGGTTAGGTTAGGTTAGGTTAGGTTAGGTTAGGTTAGGTTAGGTTAGGTTAGGTTAGGTTAGGTTAGGTTAGGTTAGGTTAGGTTAGGTTAGGTTAGGTTAGGTTAGGTTAGGTTAGGTTAGGTTAGGTTAGGTTAGGTTAGGTTAGGTTAGGTTAGGTTAGGTTAGGTTAGGTTAGGTTAGGTTAGGTTAGGTTAGGTTAGGTTAGGTTAGGTTAGGTTAGGTTAGGTTAGGTTAGGTTAGGTTAGGTTAGGTTAGGTTAGGTTAGGTTAGGTTAGGTTAGGTTAGGTTAGGTTAGGTTAGGTTAGGTTAGGTTAGGTTAGGTTAGGTTAGGTTAGGTTAGGTTAGGTTAGGTTAGGTTAGGTTAGGTTAGGTTTTTTTTTTTTTTTTTTTTTTTTTTTTTTTTTTTTTGTTAATTGTCTAGTAGGCCTACCTCCCCGGCGACTCACGCCCCGGGGCCGAGGAAGCTAAGCTATGAAATAATTTTTTCATTTATGAACTTTATTGTAAAAAAAGATGTATAAAGGTGGGTGAGGTGGCTGAGCGTCGGCTTCGCTATCGGATACGATCAACCTTCGCTGAGCCACCTGCATAGAGTCCGCGTCGTTACAGTTTCATATTTTGTTACAATTTTTGCGGTTTATATAAATTTTTGGCAAGTCTTAAAAATAGTTATTGAAAGAGTACAAAGAGTTATTAGGTAAATTAAAATTAAGTAAAAAAAAAATTGTTATATTACATAAAAGTGACAAAATAAAAGTAAACATGAGAGATTAAATATGTGGAAGTGCAAAAGTTGGTAAATTACAATATTAAATTTATGATTAAACATTTAAGGTATTTACAAATTAAGAGTGCACAATGTAATGAGTAAAAGTAATAATAAAAATAAACAAGTGATGGTGGGCGCGGGGTAGGGTGGTTGAGGATCAGGCTGCTATTTGATACAAATCCATCCTCTCAACCACGTCTAGACCCGCGCCATAATTATAACAATCCAAGTACAAAAAATCTTAGACCAGATGTGATCATACTCTAAAGATTTAATAATTTAAACTCGGTGGGGGGTGGTTGAGGGTCGGTCATGCTATTGGATACAATCCCTTCCACTCAACCACCTGCATTGTTGTCATGATTGACGACAGAGTAACATTGAGAAACTATTTACATTGATAATAAAATTAAAATAAAGTAGTTGGTTTAAGTGCTCATTTCGACCAAATGAGGGATTACGAGATATAAAATATAAAAAGTATAGTAGTATGATTAATTAAGGTTAAACAGTAACATAAGAAATAGTACACACAAAGTTATAGCAAAACAAATTAAAACAAATAAACAATTCCGAATAATAATGCAAATATAGAGAAAATTGAGTTACGATATAGCGAGTTATATAATTATTTAACAGTTGATTTACAAATTGTATAGTACAGCAGCTTGTATTTCGTAGGCAAGGCGGGTTACAGCATAGTATAAGATGATATGGTGTTATTTGTTGAGGGAGAGTATAGTAAACTAAATGTGGTATATGATAAAAGAAATGTGGGGGTAGTTAGAGTGTTGATATGTGCATTGAATGATTGTGTGTTGTGTTATCGAGTGTGTTAGATATATGCTGTGTGTTCTACAAAGTGTACATGAATTTAAATGTAGTTGATTTTGGCCTCCACACGGGCACGCATAGCTCTGACCTTCGGGCAGCTCTCCGAGTCGGCGCGGTGTTGAGTGTCTGTGTTGGTCTTGTGTACTGTGTTATGTTCTGAGCAGTTAGTGCATGTTAGTGTTTGCTCCTTGCACTCAGCCGTAGGGTGTTTTGCTGAGCACTTGGCGCATGTGGGTGTGTTGGTGGGGCATCGACTCTTTGTGTGGCCGAAGTTTAGGCAGTTCTGACACTGCCTAAACGGTGAAAAAGTGCTACAATGGACGCGTTGTATGCCTATGTTTACTCTGCCTAGATCGACAAAGGCCTTCCAGGCAGAGGGTGAAGTGTTAAGTACAGTGTTATATAAGGATGTGTTGCGGTTCTTGGCAGTGAATTTGATTGTAAAAGTGTGGTTCTTTAGTGTAGGGTTTTGGTCTGTAATGGAGTTTATGAGATCCTGTTCAGTAGTGGTTTTTGAGATGCCTTTTAGGATAACCATAGGATTGAGGCGCTTTTCCTCTTGCGCCTTAATGGTGTTGCTGGTGTGTAATTTATCAAGTGTATGTTTTTTATGGTCTTCGGTCTCGAAGACCAGTTTGAGTTTATTGTTGGAGAGCGGTGTAACCCTTAGGGGAGCGTATCCGCCCCGGCGGAAGTCAACGGTTTTGGTCAGCTGGGTGATTAGTTTTTCAGTTGTGTCAAAGCCCTCACCTGAAACCACAATGGAGGGGCCCGCGGGGGGCTTTGGTATGGCGGCGGCCTTAGCGTATGATTTGATGGTGTTGTTCTTCTCGACTGCAGGAGGTGGTGATGCCACAGAGGCTGGTTTCGGTATTGTTTTTATAAGTTTAGTATGTTCGCGGATGGCCCGGTAAGACTCCTCAAGCAATCCGGAGTGAGTCTCTAGTTTCTGGATTAATTGCGTGTATTGTTCAGTGTTTTCAATTGTGTTGTTTGTCTGTGAAGGGGGAGGTTTGGTGGGGTCAGTGGAAGGATCAAGGATCGCGACGACTCCGAAAAGGCCGTCGATAGCCTCAGTGATCGCGACCTTGATCTCTGTTTTTAAATTGCGCGAAGAGGAGAGCGCGTTCATGGCCCTTCGCCGAAGATCCCTTGCCAACTCCATATGTGTAGACTCCATAGGTAGGCTGGAGCGGGCGAAGGCGGGGCTTAGAGAATTGACAATGTTCCGCCTTGCTGTGGAACTGGAAGTAGTCGGCGAAGGGGTGTTGATCAAAGCTGATTTCGGAGGGGTTCGGGGGAGCATGATTAAGGTGGTGGTGGGGGGTGGTCAAAACTGAGGTCTGAGTAGTGGGTTGGAATCGCCTTCTAAAGACGATTCAAATGATACCAAACTTGAGGGGGTGGGGAGGGGGGGTTGAGATTTTGAGGGGGGGGGAAGGGAAATTCCGTCTGGAGGGTGGAGGGAAGGTTTGTGAGCGTCTGTACAGCGATATTCGTGTTCGCCTTAAAAAGGCGATTTAAACGAGCCCAAGCTCGGTGTGTTTGCAAGTGATGGAGTGTAATGTTGGAGATGAGGCTGGTAATCCGCCTTACCTGGTGTTTTGCGGTAGGATTGCTCCCAGTCCCCTGCACGGAATGTCGCGGTGTTTGGGCTTTTCTGCAAGCCCCCGCCGAGCTCTGTCTGATGGTGTAGGTGGTGCTGCCAACGCTGATGATCACCAGGAATCTTACCTCCTGGTGGAGCTGGTGATGGAGGCCGATGCGGTGACGAGGTCTGGACCGTAGAAGACGACTCTGGCAGATGTTATGGTGCAAAAATTCCGTTTATTGGTGAAGTGGTTCCCTTGGAAACCCTGGGGTGAAGGTGAAAACTGGAGATATCTCGAGAACCACGCAACAGAAAATTATGTTCCTGGTGTCGGCTGGTGCGCCAGGCGACGCCGGTGCCGCTGTAATAACGAGCGTGACGGTTGTGCGTAGTTTCGAGGGCGTTAGAACGCAAAAACCAGTTTTTTGCAGGTTTGAGGGGCAGTCGGTGCTCCGATTTTCGTGATCCGTATATCAGTCGATAGCCCTCACTCTTAATAACAATCCTGTGCAGGTCTTGTGGTTATAAATTTAAGCGCCGTGATTTGGGGACTGAAAAACTTGGAAAAGTTCGTTTTCAGCCCCTGAAAAATCGGGTTTCTATCCGATTGATATAAAATTAGTGTTAAATGATGCGCCTTGGATCGCTCTATCGATTTATGTAATAAAATGTATAACTATAAATAAGTTGGCAGAGTTATTTGGAATTTATTGTGAAAATATGAAAAAAAAATCAATATCTCCGGAACTGCTCAATGAAAATTGGAGAATTTGGTGTCAGCTGATGCGCCAAGAAAAGCCGGTTCAGATGGTGTAATCGCCTTGACGGTGGTGCGTTGTCTTGGTGGGGTTTAAACGCAAAAACCGGTTTTCTGGTGATTTGAGGGTCTGATGATGTACCGAATTCGAGGTGTGATATGTCCAACGATAGCTCTTGAATAGGCGTATAATCCTGTATAAATCTTGTGTGTATAACTGGTAGCGCCGTGATTTAGCGACTGAAAAACTGGTTTTCAGTCGCTGAAAAATCCAGTTTCAGTTGAATATGGTCGTGAGTGGTATCAATCGACGCGCCTTGAAGAGTTCTATCGATTGGTATATTAAAAAGTAGCTGTCATAGATTCACTTAAAAAAGTTATTAAGATTTTACCGTTGTTTTGGTCACCAAATCCTCAATTTTCAGTCCTTATCAACCAAAATGTGGTCGAAATGTACACGACACAGTGTCCTATCACTTGAAACTCACTATATAATTTTATTGTCACAAATACTATTTTTAAAATTGAAAAAACTGAAAATTTTAATGTTTTTGGTCCAAAAAAAATAGAAAACAAAAATAATTTAAATTGCACTTTACACTAAAAGATAGGGCGGATTTTTCCGCATCTATTGATATGAAAATAAACACTGTAACTACACTAGAACTATTTTTAAAACTTTTAACAAACTTTGTGAGGGCGCGGAGCGACGTGGAGTCGACCGATTTTAATGGCGTTTGGACGCGGACTGGTTAGGTTAGGTTAGGTTAGGTTAGGTTAGGTTAGGTTAGGTTAGGTTAGGTTAGGTTAGGTTAGGTTAGGTTAGGTTAGGTTAGGTTAGGTTAGGTTAGGTTAGGTTAGGTTAGGTTAGGTTAGGTTAGGTTAGGTTAGGTTAGGTTAGGTTAGGTTAGGTTAGGTTAGGTTAGGTTAGGTTAGGTTAGGTTAGGTTAGGTTAGGTTAGGTTAGGTTAGGTTAGGTTAGGTTAGGTTAGGTTAGGTTAGGTTAGGTTAGGTTAGGTTAGGTTAGGTTAGGTTAGGTTAGGTTAGGTTAGGTTAGGTTAGGTTAGGTTAGGTTAGGTTAGGTTAGGTTAGGTTAGGTTAGGTTAGGTTAGGTTAGGTTAGGTTAGGTTAGGTTAGGTTAGGTTAGGTTAGGTTAGGTTAGGTTAGGTTAGGTTAGGTTAGGTTAGGTTAGGTTAGGTTAGGTTAGGTTAGGTTAGGTTAGGTTAGGTTAGGTTAGGTTAGGTTAGGTTAGGTTAGGTTAGGTTAGGTTAGGTTAGGTTAGGTTAGGTTAGGTTAGGTTAGGTTAGGTTAGGTTAGGTTAGGTTAGGTTAGGTTAGGTTAGGTTAGGTTAGGTTAGGTTAGGTTAGGTTAGGTTAGGTTAGGTTAGGTTAGGTTAGGTTAGGTTAGGTTAGGTTAGGTTAGGTTAGGTTAGGTTAGGTTAGGTTAGGTTAGGTTAGGTTTTTTTTTTTTTTTTTTTTTTTTTATATAATGCCCCCGCCTAGTTGGCCTACCTCCCCGGCGACTCACGCCCCGGGGCCGTGGAGCTGCTACGTCTACCCCCCAACTTATGCATATCAGGGTCCTTGTTTAATCTTTATTTTCAATCTTTTTTACAGTTTTTATTTTATTATTTTAGTTTACAATTCGTCTTATACTATGCCTATTACTATTATATATTATACTATTTTCGGCAAGGTGCACGATATTGTTACCATAGATTAGATTAAGTTACATTTATTATTTTCTATACTATTTCTTATATAATAACTATGTGTTACAGTTGCTTCAAATTTCTTTTGTTCTTTTATTTAATTTCTTTTATAAATTACAATTTTTATTTATTCTACTACTTTTATTTTACATATATTTTAAATTTTTAATTTATACATTTTAAATTCCTATTTTTATAAACATAACGTTGTCGCACTCTGCTACAGTCCTAGTTTTCGCCGGACGCGTGATGCCTGTTCCCATGATTATCATTCGAACGAAGTATTGCGCGCCTCTTGGTTTCCTGTATAGATGACTGTTGTATGCTGGTTTCCTCTTGATGTGGTTCCTTTTATTGTTTACAATACAGGTTCCAATCTTGAGTTTCCCGAGTTGTCATTCTATTTTTCCGTCAGCAGTATGCGACTGGGCTTCGAGCCAGAGCGTCCCATTTTTTGCGAACCGGGCACTCTGGGTCGAAGGCGTTATGATCCACTGCTGTGAGTTTTTCCTTGACACAATTCGTGCATCTTGCCCTTTCATCATTTTTATATGCCTGACATTCTACTTTTTTGTGTTCCCCCGCGCAGTGAGAGCATGCGACTTTGTTAGTTTGTTCACAGTGCTTCCGCCCGTGCCCATATCCGAGGCACGTCGTGCACTGGATCAGCGGCGATTGGTCCAGGACCACCACCCTCTGTAAATCGTGATAGGCCCTTCCCGCCCTCGTCAATGCTCCCCAAACCGGCGTAGACACCTGCATCACTATGTGTGATGCGTGGGGATTCCTAGTTTTTATTCGATACAGGCATTTAACCCTGATTTCCTTCTCCGGTATGTTCTTAAGCAGGTGGTGGTTTTGCTTAATTAATGCTGCAGCTGCTTCTTCATCTTTGTCTGCGATGTTAATAACATTTTTCAGTATAATTTGTGGATCCTTCAGCTTCGCGTTTTCGACTATAAGTGCTGGATCCTTTACGCAATACTCCTTAATTTGATTAAGAGTATCTGGCGCCATGCAGCTCAAAACCACCTTTCCATCTTTGACTTTTCTAAGTCTGTCCACGCCCAGACCGGTGTTTTTTGTATCCACAACTTTGCGTATGCGTTCGATAACCTCTCCGCTTGTTTCCGCTCTTTTTGAGGATATTATTATAGAACGCATACTGTTGTTTATTGTTATTTTATTTTGGTATGTTTCATTTCTGTTCCCTTCCATGAGTTCGGTCACTTTATTTTCATGTCTAAGATGGTATTTGCCTATTGCCTCAGCATATGTTTGCAGCTGTTTGCTGAGGTTTTTTCCGGTCTCCTCTAATCTGTTTATTTGTTTCTCGAAAAGTTTGTTTATAGTCTCGCTGTCCTTTCCGTCCTTTTGGGGTTCGGGAGGTTGCGCCGCATTTTTAGTTGATACCCTCCTTTCTTCCTCCTGATCTTTAATTATTTGGAAGAGACGTTTTACAGCCTGCGTGACTCCTGTTTTTATCTCTGTCTTCAAATTTCGAGAATCAGCCAGATGCGCGAGGACTTTAAGTAGGAGGTTTTTGGCCTCCTTGCTCCTATCAGACATACCTTCCTGAGGCTTTTCGGCCTCATCCTTTTTCCCTTCAAATTTTTCTAGGCTCTTCCTGACTGTTCCTGCTGTTGTTGGGGGCGTTCTCCCCATCATTTTTATTCGGTAAGCCAAGCGTCAATATTTAAAAAGCTATAATAATTTACGAAGTTAATTTAAAATTTTTACAATTGTTTACAATTTTTAAAAGTCAAAATATATTCTAATTTTTTAAAAATAAATTATAGCATGTAAAACAAAAAAGGGGGGAATTATCGCCAATAGAGCGGTTATATATGTCAGTCTTATTAAAAGATTTACCCCCAATAGGGTGGTAGTTTGTCAATATTATTTAAAACTTAACCTAGGGTCTACCCCCAAAAGGGTGGTAGCCGTGTCAGTACTTATATCTAAAAGGGGGTTCCCAAAAGGAAATCCCCTGTCACTTAAACTAATATCACAGTCCTAAGTACCCTTCAGGAACGGTGTATCGCGCTTGATAACAAAGACGCGCGAATGGGCCGCCTGTCCCTCACCTTTTGTGTGTGTGTGTGTGTGTGTGTGTGTGTGTGTGTGTGCCTTGGCACGTGTGCACCTACTCGAGAGATCCGCTGCAATCAGCGGAGTCGAATAAGGTGCTACACTTGAGTTTTTGAAAAAGTTTTTATGTTTGTGTATGTCTGGGTGTGTGTGTGTTCCTTCGAATGTCCAAATGGACGGCGGCAACCTTCTCCCCAAGTGACGAGGAGTTGATCGAGCCGTCACACTTGTGTGTTTTTTGTCTGAATCAAAGTGTGTGTGTTTGTGTGTGATAACTGTGTGTGTGTGCGTGAAGGTGTATTGCGATCGAGCTCAATCAACTCGCCTTTTTATGGGGAGTCGAATGAGCCGTCACACATGTATGTTCCGGGGGGTTGAGATTTTTCAGCCCCAGGGGGTGCGGTATTAGGGTGAGGGGGGGGGGTCCGAGGTATGGTGCACGCGACACGTCCCTATAACCCTTTTCGCATGTAATTAGGCCGAAAATGATATTATTTTTGATCTAGCGTGCACCGTTATGGCCAAAATTGTTGTTGCTCTAATTTGCTTATTATTTTTATTTCAAAAATTTACAAAATAATTTTAAAAATTTTTAAAACTGTTCCCGGTAGGGTTCGACCGGGCGGTCAAGGTCCAGTATACTATATAGTATACTGGATCCGACGTCAAAAACGCGCTAAAATGCACCGTTCCCGAGTTATCCCGCACTTTTCCCGTTTTTTCTTCCCGGGCTCCTAGAACCGCCGGTATTGATCCAATTTACTAAATCGATATATCAAATTGACGGGCTCACCGAGATCTATCTCGTGAGACCGTCCGCGGCGCAAAATACCGACGGGATCTCCGACCACGTGGCACGTGGTCAAAAGAAAAAAGTGTCCAGGTGCCTCAGTTTTAATGGGAAAAATCTGGGAGTGGTACCTTTTTGTAGATCTCCTTGCGGCGCGTCTGATGGTGTGTAGAAAAGATGAGGTCCTCGATCTTCTTTTCTTTTTATTCAGGTTTAAAGGTGTTTTATTTTGTTGTTCACTTTCTTTTCGCTGTAGAGAGTTTTCTCTTTTTCCGATTTTGAAGACAAATGTGTCATTGAGTTCCTCTCGTCGAGGCGCGTCTGGAGATGTATAGCACTGCCGTAGAAGACTGTTCCTTCTTCATGCACGTGCCACGTGCTTTTTCTTCTTTTCTTCTTTTTTCAGTCTTCTCGTGGGCGAAAAATTTTGAGAGTGGTGTCAAAAGATGCGTTTTAAGGAGACGCATAAAATGGTGTAATAAAATTATAGGGTTGTCACTTTACTTTTTGCGGCGTTCGCCCTTAAAGGTTGAATTTTTAAAACTTTTATAGTTTTCACCACTTTTTATCACTAATAAGTCACTTTTCACCCACAAGATTATATTTGCCGGATTCGCCGCACCGAGATGCACAAGATGGTGTACTTTGTTTGATGATCCGGCGTAAAAAACCTATTTTTAGGTATTTTTAAATACGGAGCGTCACTGTTTCGTTGCTTCCACGGCGGCGGCTCGACTGCGAATGGTTAGGTTAGGTTAGGTTAGGTTAGGTTAGGTTAGGTTAGGTTAGGTTAGGTTAGGTTAGGTTAGGTTAGGTTAGGTTAGGTTAGGTTAGGTTAGGTTAGGTTAGGTTAGGTTAGGTTAGGTTAGGTTAGGTTAGGTTAGGTTAGGTTAGGTTAGGTTAGGTTAGGTTAGGTTAGGTTAGGTTAGGTTAGGTTAGGTTAGGTTAGGTTAGGTTAGGTTAGGTTAGGTTAGGTTAGGTTAGGTTAGGTTAGGTTAGGTTAGGTTAGGTTAGGTTAGGTTAGGTTAGGTTAGGTTAGGTTAGGTTAGGTTAGGTTAGGTTAGGTTAGGTTAGGTTAGGTTAGGTTAGGTTAGGTTAGGTTAGGTTAGGTTAGGTTAGGTTAGGTTAGGTTAGGTTAGGTTAGGTTAGGTTAGGTTAGGTTAGGTTAGGTTAGGTTAGGTTAGGTTAGGTTAGGTTAGGTTAGGTTAGGTTAGGTTAGGTTAGGTTAGGTTAGGTTAGGTTAGGTTAGGTTAGGTTAGGTTAGGTTAGGTTAGGTTAGGTTAGGTTAGGTTAGGTTAGGTTAGGTTAGGTTAGGTTAGGTTAGGTTAGGTTAGGTTAGGTTAGGTTAGGTTAGGTTAGGTTAGGTTAGGTTAGGTTAGGTTAGGTTAGGTTAGGTTAGGTTAGGTTAGGTTAGGTTAGGTTAGGTTAGGTTAGGTTAGGTTAGGTTAGGTTAGGTTAGGTTAGGTTAGGTTAGGTTAGGTTAGGTTAGGTTAGGTTAGGTTAGGTTAGGTTAGGTTAGGTTAGGTTAGGTTAGGTTAGGTTAGGTTAGGTTAGGTTAGGTTAGGTTAGGTTAGGTTAGGTTAGGTTAGGTTAGGTTAGGTTAGGTTAGGTTAGGTTAGGTTAGGTTAGGTTAGGTTAGGTTAGGTTAGGTTAGGTTAGGTTAGGTTAGGTTAGGTTAGGTTAGGTTAGGTTAGGTTAGGTTAGGTTAGGTTAGGTTAGGTTAGGTTAGGTTAGGTTAGGTTAGGTTAGGTTAGGTTAGGTTAGGTTAGGTTAGGTTAGGTTAGGTTAGGTTAGGTTAGGTTAGGTTAGGTTAGGTTAGGTTAGGTTAGGTTAGGTTAGGTTAGGTTAGGTTAGGTTAGGTTAGGTTAGGTTAGGTTAGGTTAGGTTAGGTTAGGTTAGGTTAGGTTAGGTTAGGTTAGGTTAGGTTAGGTTAGGTTAGGTTAGGTTAGGTTAGGTTAGGTTAGGTTAGGTTAGGTTAGGTTAGGTTAGGTTAGGTTAGGTTAGGTTAGGTTAGGTTAGGTTAGGTTAGGTTAGGTTAGGTTAGGTTAGGTTAGGTTAGGTTAGGTTAGGTTAGGTTAGGTTAGGTTAGGTTAGGTTAGGTTAGGTTAGGTTAGGTTAGGTTAGGTTAGGTTAGGTTAGGTTAGGTTAGGTTAGGTTAGGTTAGGTTAGGTTAGGTTAGGTTAGGTTAGGTTAGGTTAGGTTAGGTTAGGTTAGGTTAGGTTAGGTTAGGTTAGGTTAGGTTAGGTTAGGTTAGGTTAGGTTAGGTTAGGTTAGGTTAGGTTAGGTTAGGTTAGGTTAGGTTAGGTTAGGTTAGGTTAGGTTAGGTTAGGTTAGGTTAGGTTAGGTTAGGTTAGGTTAGGTTAGGTTAGGTTAGGTTAGGTTAGGTTAGGTTAGGTTAGGTTAGGTTAGGTTAGGTTAGGTTAGGTTAGGTTAGGTTAGGTTAGGTTAGGTTAGGTTAGGTTAGGTTAGGTTAGGTTAGGTTAGGTTAGGTTAGGTTAGGTTAGGTTAGGTTAGGTTAGGTTAGGTTAGGTTAGGTTAGGTTAGGTTAGGTTAGGTTAGGTTAGGTTAGGTTAGGTTAGGTTAGGTTAGGTTAGGTTAGGTTAGGTTAGGTTAGGTTAGGTTAGGTTAGGTTAGGTTAGGTTAGGTTAGGTTAGGTTAGGTTAGGTTAGGTTAGGTTAGGTTAGGTTAGGTTAGGTTAGGTTAGGTTAGGTTAGGTTAGGTTAGGTTAGGTTAGGTTAGGTTAGGTTAGGTTAGGTTAGGTTAGGTTAGGTTAGGTTAGGTTAGGTTAGGTTAGGTTAGGTTAGGTTAGGTTAGGTTAGGTTAGGTTAGGTTAGGTTAGGTTAGGTTAGGTTAGGTTAGGTTAGGTTAGGTTAGGTTAGGTTAGGTTAGGTTAGGTTAGGTTAGGTTAGGTTAGGTTAGGTTAGGTTAGGTTAGGTTAGGTTAGGTTAGGTTAGGTTAGGTTAGGTTAGGTTAGGTTAGGTTAGGTTAGGTTAGGTTAGGTTAGGTTAGGTTAGGTTAGGTTAGGTTAGGTTAGGTTAGGTTAGGTTAGGTTAGGTTAGGTTAGGTTAGGTTAGGTTAGGTTAGGTTAGGTTAGGTTAGGTTAGGTTAGGTTAGGTTAGGTTAGGTTAGGTTAGGTTAGGTTAGGTTAGGTTAGGTTAGGTTAGGTTAGGTTAGGTTAGGTTAGGTTAGGTTAGGTTAGGTTAGGTTAGGTTAGGTTAGGTTAGGTTAGGTTAGGTTAGGTTAGGTTAGGTTAGGTTAGGTTAGGTTAGGTTAGGTTAGGTTAGGTTAGGTTAGGTTAGGTTAGGTTAGGTTAGGTTAGGTTAGGTTAGGTTAGGTTAGGTTAGGTTAGGTTAGGTTAGGTTAGGTTAGGTTAGGTTAGGTTAGGTTAGGTTAGGTTAGGTTAGGTTAGGTTAGGTTAGGTTAGGTTAGGTTAGGTTAGGTTAGGTTAGGTTAGGTTAGGTTAGGTTAGGTTAGGTTAGGTTAGGTTAGGTTAGGTTAGGTTAGGTTAGGTTAGGTTAGGTTAGGTTAGGTTAGGTTAGGTTAGGTTAGGTTAGGTTAGGTTAGGTTAGGTTAGGTTAGGTTAGGTTAGGTTAGGTTAGGTTAGGTTAGGTTAGGTTAGGTTAGGTTAGGTTAGGTTAGGTTAGGTTAGGTTAGGTTAGGTTAGGTTAGGTTAGGTTAGGTTAGGTTAGGTTAGGTTAGGTTAGGTTAGGTTAGGTTAGGTTAGGTTAGGTTAGGTTAGGTTAGGTTAGGTTAGGTTAGGTTAGGTTAGGTTAGGTTAGGTTAGGTTAGGTTAGGTTAGGTTAGGTTAGGTTAGGTTAGGTTAGGTTAGGTTAGGTTAGGTTAGGTTAGGTTAGGTTAGGTTAGGTTAGGTTAGGTTAGGTTAGGTTAGGTTAGGTTAGGTTAGGTTAGGTTAGGTTAGGTTAGGTTAGGTTAGGTTAGGTTAGGTTAGGTTAGGTTAGGTTAGGTTAGGTTAGGTTAGGTTAGGTTAGGTTAGGTTAGGTTAGGTTAGGTTAGGTTAGGTTAGGTTAGGTTAGGTTAGGTTAGGTTAGGTTAGGTTAGGTTAGGTTAGGTTAGGTTAGGTTAGGTTAGGTTAGGTTAGGTTAGGTTAGGTTAGGTTAGGTTAGGTTAGGTTAGGTTAGGTTAGGTTAGGTTAGGTTAGGTTAGGTTAGGTTAGGTTAGGTTAGGTTAGGTTAGGTTAGGTTAGGTTAGGTTAGGTTAGGTTAGGTTAGGTTAGGTTAGGTTAGGTTAGGTTAGGTTAGGTTAGGTTAGGTTAGGTTAGGTTAGGTTAGGTTAGGTTAGGTTAGGTTAGGTTAGGTTAGGTTAGGTTAGGTTAGGTTAGGTTAGGTTAGGTTAGGTTAGGTTAGGTTAGGTTAGGTTAGGTTAGGTTAGGTTAGGTTAGGTTAGGTTAGGTTAGGTTAGGTTAGGTTAGGTTAGGTTAGGTTAGGTTAGGTTAGGTTAGGTTAGGTTAGGTTAGGTTAGGTTAGGTTAGGTTAGGTTAGGTTAGGTTAGGTTAGGTTAGGTTAGGTTAGGTTAGGTTAGGTTAGGTTAGGTTAGGTTAGGTTAGGTTAGGTTAGGTTAGGTTAGGTTAGGTTAGGTTAGGTTAGGTTAGGTTAGGTTAGGTTAGGTTAGGTTAGGTTAGGTTAGGTTAGGTTAGGTTAGGTTAGGTTAGGTTAGGTTAGGTTAGGTTAGGTTAGGTTAGGTTAGGTTAGGTTAGGTTAGGTTAGGTTAGGTTAGGTTAGGTTAGGTTAGGTTAGGTTAGGTTAGGTTAGGTTAGGTTAGGTTAGGTTAGGTTAGGTTAGGTTAGGTTAGGTTAGGTTAGGTTAGGTTAGGTTAGGTTAGGTTAGGTTAGGTTAGGTTAGGTTAGGTTAGGTTAGGTTAGGTTAGGTTAGGTTAGGTTAGGTTAGGTTAGGTTAGGTTAGGTTAGGTTAGGTTAGGTTAGGTTAGGTTAGGTTAGGTTAGGTTAGGTTAGGTTAGGTTAGGTTAGGTTAGGTTAGGTTAGGTTAGGTTAGGTTAGGTTAGGTTAGGTTAGGTTAGGTTAGGTTAGGTTAGGTTAGGTTAGGTTAGGTTAGGTTAGGTTAGGTTAGGTTAGGTTAGGTTAGGTTAGGTTAGGTTAGGTTAGGTTAGGTTAGGTTAGGTTAGGTTAGGTTAGGTTAGGTTAGGTTAGGTTAGGTTAGGTTAGGTTAGGTTAGGTTAGGTTAGGTTAGGTTAGGTTAGGTTAGGTTAGGTTAGGTTAGGTTAGGTTAGGTTAGGTTAGGTTAGGTTAGGTTAGGTTAGGTTAGGTTAGGTTAGGTTAGGTTAGGTTAGGTTAGGTTAGGTTAGGTTAGGTTAGGTTAGGTTAGGTTAGGTTAGGTTAGGTTAGGTTAGGTTAGGTTAGGTTAGGTTAGGTTAGGTTAGGTTAGGTTAGGTTAGGTTAGGTTAGGTTAGGTTAGGTTAGGTTAGGTTAGGTTAGGTTAGGTTAGGTTAGGTTAGGTTAGGTTAGGTTAGGTTAGGTTAGGTTAGGTTAGGTTAGGTTAGGTTAGGTTAGGTTAGGTTAGGTTAGGTTAGGTTAGGTTAGGTTAGGTTAGGTTAGGTTAGGTTAGGTTAGGTTAGGTTAGGTTAGGTTAGGTTAGGTTAGGTTAGGTTAGGTTAGGTTAGGTTAGGTTAGGTTAGGTTAGGTTAGGTTAGGTTAGGTTAGGTTAGGTTAGGTTAGGTTAGGTTAGGTTAGGTTAGGTTAGGTTAGGTTAGGTTAGGTTAGGTTAGGTTAGG
>CAVNZL010000024.1:1017500-1175000 GCA_963693355.1 Pontia daplidice | reverse complement strand
TCTATTACGAGCGTAATGAATATTTATTGATCAATTAAGTTAAATGGTGTAAGCAAAGTATTATGTAACGTAATTAATCGAAGGAAATGCGAATATTTTTAGTGTAATTAGGAATTTTATGAAGTTGGGTATAGGTATAGGTCACTTCTATAAGTTATTTTGATTTTTTTAGATTCATTAAAACGATTGTATTCAGGACACAAAGTACGATAAAATATTATATGGAACTAGTGAAATAATTTGCATTTAGACAATTTCTGTTCGTTTTGTTGTAAGAAAACAGTTGTGTTTTTCATGATTGCTTATAACAATGACACTCCCGAAACAAGTGAAATCAAATGATTATATAAAGAATTGAATTACGAGAAAGCAATGTCAACCTTGCAATTTCTCGTACGTGGTAATTCTACGCATCAATCTGGAACCAATTTTGTCACGATTAAAAGGTATATGAATAAAACTGTAAACTGGCATGTACTTTCATTTGAAGCGTTGATAATTGCTTGTTTCTTTTCGATTGTAATTAACCCGTCTAAATTGTCACATTAAATTTTGTATTTAATAATGTAACTTCTTTTTCGTACAAAGACTTATTTTCAACGTAATGGATTATTAATTAAGCATTAATTCAATTTTGTTTTTATTTAAAAAACTAATTTAATATCTTTATGTATCAATAAAGACTTTTAAGCGAGGGTTATTTATTAAGAGACATACATTTATTGATTATAAATCGCAAGTTCCTCTCAGTCACATCATGTGAGCGACATTCCTATTCGATGAATGAGTATTTACGAAACCTCTGACTAACACTGTAAAATATTTGCAAACAAAGAATAAACAGTTTCCTTTCTTATAAAAGTAAATAAAGTACATTGTAAAATGCACCTAGGTTGGAAATTAATCACGAGCAATCAAATTAAAATGAAATAACTTTATAATTTCCCTGGTGATATTTATGATATATAATAGCAACTTCATTGCTATTATGACCTTTAAGATGGGCCGGATTGTTTTTAACATCTGTTAAAGTAAAACCGTTATCCTTCGAGTGCGTATCGAAATGATAGCATATAAATGTTGAAGTGAAAATGCATACTGATAATAAATGCGCTGGTTTGCGGTGAATGACTAATTTCACTTTCAAATGTACATGGAGATAAACGAATGTCCCAGAATATCAATGCGTTTTTTATGTTTATTTTTAAATATGGGAAATTTTAACGAGTTATTTAGAAGGCGATGTGATGTGGCTGAACTTTGGATACAATTTAGAATATTCTGGGAAAGGGCAGATCAAAAGCGCAGTGATGAATATGAGAGTGGAGCAAGCGAGAGAGGTATGCAAGGATCGTAGCAAGTAGAGGTCTGCGGTCCTACCCCGATGGGAAAAAGGCGGAACTTACATAAGTAAGTAAGTAAAAAAGTAAATCATAAATCATTTATTTGTTTGAGAATATGGGTACAAGAATAACAAGGTCTTAGCAAAGTATAACAAAGTGCATAAACCATATTCTATCACGAGGCATGCATACTATGAGTACACATCATATACAACTATAAACAGTATAAATCTTGTTTTTAGTCAACTAATAAAATCTCGGATTCGAACTGTGTGCCACCTCTTTTCTTAAGTACATTACTTTATGCTACTATTGTGTCATCTTCAAAATGTTGAAATTTTTTTATTAATGTAATTTATATGTTATCGAGGCCAAGATAATACGAAAAATTATATAAAAATTGCACGACGTTAACAAAAGGAAATGCGAAAATGATTATTAGTTTTCAAATTCCACTTATTTGTCACTTAGATCTCGTAATGCGATTTCTAAAGGTATTTAGTATAGTAAGGGATCATTATTTGTTACAAAATTGTAAATTTAAAGGTAATGAAATAATAATAACCGGTGCTAAAAAGTTTTAGTAGATTAAAAACTATGTCCTATGTTTCATTAAGTATTATAAGTATGATATGATGTGGAAAGTATGAATCTATATGGAAAGTATATTTTCAAAGCTCTATAGATTTGGGACTTTATTAAAACCATAATAACGGCATAAATTGTGACCAACTCTTCAATTCCAATTTCGATTTTCGGAACTTTTTTAGTTGACTACTTGTTGTTTCTAATATTTTGTCTACGGTTTCAATGGCTATAGTGCATCGAGAACCGCAAGGAATTGTATTATAATTCGAAGTGCACTTTCAAGTTCAAGAACCGCCAGGCGTAAATTCTCGTCGTGTACATGTCACAATACTTTATGGTATGAATTATCTTCGACCCAATAAATCCATACTAGTTAATAATGTGATCACCTCACCCTCACCTGTTTATATCTCAACAAAGGTAAATCTCCTAAGTTATAAGTATTATTGAATGTTTTAAAATAATGTAAATATAATAATGCAAATAATCATATTACATTTCTAGGTTGTAATTTTAAATCTGAAATAGACAGAAGAATCTAGGAATCCTAATTAATAAATAATGTGTAAATAAAAATGATTATCGCCCTGTAACTTTTATGTCCCTGTACCTAATACGAAGAGGAAACGTAGATAGAACAATGACATGTACTAATATTTCTAAAAGTCATCCTGCAAAGTTTTCCACATTTTTTACTTCTTAATCCTTTGCTTATCTGATCAAGGAATGGACAATATTCATACCTATTTTATTAGACCATAACGTACAATACATAAGGTCAATGAACTTAAGGCGCCGGTCGATGTAAAAATAGAGCCTGCGCCTTACGGCCTGCGTATGCGCATTCCTTTATAATCGGGAATGCGACAAGATTTATCGACTACATCACATTTTTAAGCTTAAAGCTTAATTTTACAAGGAGTTTAAAGTTTTTTATAACTATATATTTATGTTTTGGAAATACCAATGAGAGCAAAAAAACCATACAAGCGTGGACTAAACTTCCTTCTTCAGGGGTTTTCAGTCTAGAAGTAAAGAATAAAATATGTCAATTTCATAACGTATATAAAAATAGTATAATCATAGCATGATACCAGAACGTCAATCGAAGTTTCAACTGTCAAACTACTTTTTCTATTTGACAATGCTAAATCAGACTTATTCAAATACGACCCGTATTTGATACAATTGATATAAAAACTTGTCGCCTAGTAATTGTGTAATCACCGGTTAACATATAACCGGTACAATAATTTCGAATTGGGTGAGGGTCTGCAAGTGACTTCCAAATAAAATTTGCTTGCACATGAACTGAATTAAAACTGGTTTGATTAGTCATCGGTACATTCATTATTCAACCCGTATCTTTGTTGACTTCTATTCTCTAAGGTATTGGGACTTTTCATTGCTGCAGTCTGTAAACGCTAAGAACTATGATCCAATTTCAAATTTTCCAATGTTGACTAAATTGTGCCGGGTCATTTGTGTTAGTTCTCATTACGATTTATTTTTTAGTTTGTGTATATGGTTTGTTCTTACCGTACGTACTATAAGCCTCGATAAGCCTGTTAGAAATCGTTAGACAGCCTTCAGACCACCAGTTGCCGTCCGAATTCTAAAAGTTTTCATTTTGCAAAAAAGTGTAGATCGAGTAATGTGTCAAATCTTAGGTTCGTTATGAATTGCTGATTCAGTTCTATAAAATGTACGTTCATCAAAATAACGACCGACAATGAAGGCGTATCTTAAATTATATAGTAACTTGTGATCTCTAAGCCGTAATATCTAGTTCAACGACTCTAAGAAACTGGTGCTCGGAACTTCGGTTAATATTTGAAAGATGTGTCTCTCAAACAATACCAAAATATATCGAAATAAAGCCGAATGGAAAAAAATTTAAACGGGTGAGGTGTCCTGGGGCAGCCTTCTCTTCCTTCTGATGATTAAGGATTAGAAAACAGGAGTTTTTTCTGGGTGAAAATATAAAAAAAACATATTATAGGTAATTAATAACACAACTGTTACTCATTCAAAGAAAAACAATTTTTAACGGATTTATGTTATGTATTTTTGGAAAATTTAAATATAATTATATTATTAAAAAAAAATTCCGACGTTTCGCGTGCTTTTTAGCGTGCGTGGTCAACGTAGTCTACATAAATCCGTTAAAAAGTATTTTTCTTTACACTGGTACTGATTTTCAATGCTTCCATTTAGTTCATATGGGCAGGACATACAAACAAAGTATATTAATTAAACAACCAAAAAAAGAAAAAGAAAATATATACGGTACTAAATTGCAGCTTAGTTAAATTGTACCTGAGATGAACTAGTTTAATATGCCCGTCACATGTCGAAATAAGCAATGATTAATTTTATTTTATTTACAATACTGAGTTATATCACCCATATAATACAAAACTTCATAATAGTACCATTTCTTACATAATAAGAGAAACTAGCACAAATCTTTATTTAATTTATACTTATCATTGACGAGTTCACAAATGACGTAGGGTTACCAATTCACGGTGTACCCGTGATACCATTTTTTTAAATTGATGTAATAATCTGTGCCGTCATGAATTTTTTTTCTTTCAAGATAAGCTTGATGTGAATGTAGAAAATTTAACACCACTATTAAGCATTGATTTATAATGTAATTCTATAGTAACAGCTCATGACATGAAAGTTCACGTGTTAGTTTTTTTATATTGTGTGTCATATGTTTATAAATAATGCAAAAAAATCCATTTTAAATCGCGACGGCCTTGATTTTACGCATTCACCTACATTGATGATTTGATTTCTACTGTGACATGATCATGGGATATTTATGACAAACAATGAGCGCGTCGCACTCTCACGCTTCATCCCATTTTGTAAATGTCTAGTTCATTGCGTTTTCTGTAATCTATCGCCGACATTATTACCGAGTAAATTTTGTTGGATTTAGTATACTGATTTTTACCATAGATAAAACAAAAAACTATTTTAATACAAACAAGTCAACAACAAGTTAACACTAATAGTCATTTAAAAAAATGGGGCAGACTTAGTTTTTATGTACAGAGACTAAGAGATCTTTGGATTGACAAAAACATTATTGATAAAAAATTATGTAAATATATATAATGTTATCTAGTAACATATAATTTTTAGTTCCCTGTATTTTACATGAGATATTTATTGTGACAGATGCTATAGCTGTCGAAGGGTGGAAAATGAAGAGTCCAAAATCAAACTTGAACAAGCTGGGATGACGAAGGTAAATTAAAAGATTTCATAGTCCGCTGTTTATAAAATTTAATCACTCAATAAAGTCTAATGCTTGGCTTCAATATTACAGTTTATTATTTTATCTTTTTATTTTCTACTTACTTGTCGTAGTCATTTCAGATAAAATTCTTTTCTTTATTTGCAAATTACATTTTTAATATGACAGTTATTTCTGTTTTGTTGATAAATTTGAATTAAAAGTAGAGTTTCGATCGTCAAAAAATCACTTTATTTGAAAAACACAGTCTCATCAAAATTTTAATATTTAAAATCCACCGCTCCAGTTTACACACACAAAGATTCGTCGTTTATGCCTGATTTATTTGTTATATATTTGTTCATAGTAAGAAACAATGTCGCAGACTCTGGGTATGGGTGGAGAGAGGCGGTACTCGGTGCCCTCCAACCCAATGTTGCACGACCCTCGCGGCATGCACTCCGAAGATCTGCACGCCTGGTCTATTTACAGGTATGTGTTACAAAGGGAAAACGTCTCAAAGGAAATTATTGTAAGTTTATTAAATTCATCACTAGGTGTTAGTAAAAGTTGTGTTGTTATAAACATATTATTCAGATGTCCAACAAAATTCATTTATGAGCCAAGTTAATTGAATCTATGTAATTGTTTTTAGGCAAAACCTAAATTCCGATTTTACGGACAGCGCCCTAGGCAGCACGGACAAAAGTCCGCTACCATATGGAAATTTCCAGCTTCGTGATACCACAGTGCAGTCGATCTTGTCTCACCCTAGATATGGGCCAAAGTAAGTTAATTTATAACAATTATTTCATGTGGATGTAAAAATATTCACCGTTTCTTTAAATTATATGTAAGATCAAAGGTCAGAAGATAATGTGTTTCCTCGTTTACAAACGATTAAAAACTAATCAATGGTTTCAGATCAGCACTGGGTTCCAATATGTACACGTACCTCAAGTTCGGCTTACCGCGAGTATTCCCACCAAATCATAACGGATCGCAGCGTTCTGGGACGCCCAAGCCAAAAACCTCTATTGGGAGCGGCATGAAATCTGTGCCCAGGTATTGCGAGAATCGCCTCATCAAAATATTTTTCTATGAACAGAAGTTTTAATAAAACAGCAGATATATGGCACCAAAAAACTCATGCAATTATTTAGATTTGCGGTGGAAATATAAAAATATTTGAATTTAAAAACGATTTCATTGCCCTAAAAATGATCAAGGCGTTGAAATATGATCTGTCTTATGCCTCATTGCGTTATCGTACAAAATTAGTTTATAGGATGCAAGAATGCTCTGAATATTAATAGGTGAACTCTCAATTTCAGGATACAAAGACAAAACAGAGGCGTGAGAGAAACCTCGTCAGGTTATGATAGTTCGGACAACGAAACCTCAACTAACTATAAATACAATCGGAAATATCGTTCGGACCCAGACTTCCGATTACAGAATATGCAACAGTCGTATCAGGTTGGTTTAAAATAATAAATATTTCTCACAAGATTTGTAACTGTTTAATAACAATAAAAATATTCTTATTTTATGAAATTGATTTTGCTGTTTTTTGCAATTGTTAACTTACCAATTTACAATACGTAAAGATCTATTTCAATTTCTTTATTTATAACCCTTTATACGAAATAGATAGAGATCTATCTAAGTCTAGAGTCTAGACATAGTCTCTTTCCATCAAATATTTAAATGAAAATGTATTGATTTGTTTCTTATGAAAAATAACTTTAAACTATTGTATATGATTCGCTAGCATGCAACTGGAGTGCCATTGGTAGCCATGCATCAAGCTGGAATACGGGAATCACAATGGGGAACCTCGAGGCATAAATCAGTGAGCGAAGCAAACTTGCTCGGTATTGATGCGCGTACGCATCGTTCGTATACAACTAGAAGGAACAGCGTCGCTGACTTTGTGCCGGATAATGATCATCAGAGGTAGTATTTGAGACCTATTTCTGATATATACGATAGTCGTAATATTCCAACGTGCATAAACACAATTTTTCGAAGTTTTCACATAATTGGAACCATATATTTTATTATATATGTAATAACAAGTAAGTTACGTTTATATCTTATAGTTAAGTTTTATTTAACTTTTCAAAAGAAGACATCTATGTAGGTAAAGCATCTGTTAGGATTTTTTCAAACTAAATTAATATCAAAAAACCTACTTAAAATAGCAATAAAATAATTTAATCCTTTTTTATAACTAGAATTTTTAACATATTTGGTGGTCAGTTAATAAACCACAGTTTTTGACAGATTTTGTTAGACGGTGCCTCAGTATATTTCAATATATTTTATAGAATGGAAACGTCGAAGGAAAAAAAAGCATCTCGCGTGAATAATTTTATCCTTTAAAATCGTGATTGATAAAGTTCGAGTAAACACGTCCTCTACGAATTCCACTTTCCATTATTTGAGTTTACTTCCAATGATTTCGCGATTAAGTTATATAAAATAATTAAATTTTTATTAATAATTAGTTTTATTTTAGCTATTTGATGCCTGCCTCTCACCTGGGTGGTCGAATGTCCAAGGCCGGGAGCCATCTATCCGTTGCTCATTCCCGGAAGCATTCCACTTTAAGACCTGGCGACCATCTTGATGGCTATACTCATTCCGCGTATATATATCCTAATTATTATGTAAGTATCAGATATAGCAGATAAAGTATATTTTTGTCATTATTCTCTCTGTCTTAAATTTTGATTGGAATGTCTTCTGATTTTGAATGAGTCAGAGATTATGTTAGTTGCATGGTCACTCTAAATTTTAAACACATCACATTTATTAGTATAAGTTTTATTTGGTAAGGTATTTCTTCAGGAAAAGTACAGTATTCATTTTAGAAGAAAAATGCGTCAGGTTAATTATTCTTATTTCCAAGTCCCTATCGTAATGTTAAACTAAAAATATTTTCCAATGAAACCTAGTAATATGAACTATCTCACGTTCTTCGTACCAACATATAATGTTATAAATATTTTAGGTAAACAGTTTGGAAATAACCTCACCGGAAAATAGATCAACGCTCCTCGTATCAGGGTTGAGTTTTGAGGTGAAGTCAGGAGAGATCTTGGCGGTTTTAGCCACAAGCCAGTGTGAGGCGACTGGGCTCTTAGACGTTTTAGCTGGTGCTAGAAAGGTATAAACGTTCAATACAAATATGTAAGTTAACACCTCAAGCTCGAAGAACAGTTATGTTTTAACTGCATTTCCTTACAAATTTGTAAATACAAATTATCGTAAATGTAGGACCTAGGACTAGGACTAGTGTTTATTGTTTTCACTATATTGTAATATTTGACAATTGACTATAACTATTCAAACATTTATTTCAGAAACTGTCGGGTGACATAGTCTTAAATGGTCAACCGGTTGCGTCTTCAACCCTACGTAAAGTTGCAGCATATGTCCGTAAAGACACATCGCTTTGCCCCTCAATGACCGTCGAACACACTCTGCGGTTCCATGCCACCCTGCGCACGCCAAGACATAACATGAATCAAGTCAAAATGGATGATCGCGATCGGGTAAATGATTAAGGTTTTACTTAATGATATAGCTTCTCATACACCTCTCTCTTATACAAAAGAAAAAAATTGAAATTCGAATTCTATCTCGAATATATTAAATATTGGTTCGATATCCAATAATGTATGGTGACATGAAAGTAAAGTCCTTCAATGTCAAACATAGAACTAGATCCTTTAATTGTAGATATTTCACTGATTCATATCCGGTTCGAAGGACCACGATGCACAGGGTAGTACATAATATATTTTATTATATAATACAGTAAGTGATTTATCGGGGCTGGTAGAAACCGTTGAATCAATCACAATATTCAAATTCGAAAACTTTTACGGTAGCTTCCTAAATAATTCCTGACGAAACATTTGCAGTACTTATAAATAGTACACAGAAAATGAACTAAGCTTGACACGATTATCTATCTATATCTATTAAGATTTTAATATGAAAGATTAATATAGTTAGACAACGGTCTAACTATATTAATCTTTCATATTAAAATCTTCCTCGGAAGCATGTTGGTGGTTTGTACTCTTCGGAACATCTTTACAGAAAGTAAATATAAATACAGCTAAACCAATCTTCCAGATTAACGTTCTAATAGAAGAATTAGGATTAGAGCAAGTAAGAGATACAAACGTATCGCGCCTAACTCGATCTGAAGTCCGTCGACTGAACGTCGCATGTCAACTCTTACTTGACATGGCGATATTAATTCTGGACCAACCCACCAAGGAAATGGACATATTCGATACTTTCTTCCTCGTTGAGTATTTGAGGAATTGGGCTAGCACCGGACGCGTTGTTATCATGTCGTTGCACCCTCCAACATATGAAATCTTCGCTATGTTGACTAAGGTAACAATTTAAATATAAAAATTATACATTTGGCTAATGATTATAGTGATTTGAACAGCGGAGCTCGTTAGTTGATTTAAAACAACAAGGTTTTAAATATGTTCAATAATATATTGTTAAGCAGTCGAACAAAGAATCAAAGAAAAGATCAGAAACATTTACTAATGAACTCGGGGAAAAGCACAAAAAAATAATAATCCTCAATTAATATTTTACTCAATAAACGAAGTAAATTGTTAAATATATAGTATATAAAAAGTTAAGAAATAACTCTCACATTTTAGATGTATTGTAATATACTTAAAAAAATTGTATTGCTGTGCTGAACCCTTTGCTTGTTAATCGAGAGGGCGGCTCAGGATATGTGTGACATAAGATGATCACACCACTTACTCAACTGGCTCCCTGTACCAAAGCCACGTACACTTCATATATATGTAGAACCTTATTCTACACCATGGCTTGTATGTATGTTGTAATAATTGTTATACGTATAACAATTATTCGAAAAATAAATAAATGAGCGATTGGAAAACTGTAAAATAATAAATCGTAAGGCGAAAAAATATTTGGACCGATTAACATAGAACATACTCAGTTTTCATATTCCGCCATGTCCTACAAGACCTCATAAATGTATAGTTTGCCATACATTTAATTAACATTTTATATTTCGTAGGTGGTGTTAATATCAGCGGGCCGAACAATGTTTAGCGGCTATAGAAGAGACATGTTGCCATATTTCGCTTCAATAGACTACCCTTGCCCTGCCTTTAAAAATCCCTCGGATTATTATTGTAAGTATACTTTTCCATTTTATGACATAGTATATGTATAGTATAAAACCGAATTGTTTCTTTGACTGAACGTGCTTCAAATTGCAAGACACTTTTTCTTTTTGATTATCATTGTGTGATAATCTCGTTGTCGTGATTCAATTCGCAGAGAACAGCTAGCCTTAATATTATGACAGTGTTCTATATCCCATTAAAAATAGCTTATATAAAACAGAGCAATCGCTTTTTAAATTAGACTAGAGTTCAAGATTGTATTTACAAATGAATTCGCCAGAAAAATTTGTAGTTCGTGAAATGAATTAGAAGATTAAAATGTGGTTCAGATTTTTTTCATTATTACTTAAACGAATGTCACAATTTTTTATTTAAACACAAATATTGGTTTATGTCAAATATTGTCAATATTTTCGTTATTTGAGTATAAAAGACAAGGCATCTTTGTAAATTTTTATTTATCTGCTTTCTTAATTTACTTGTGATGATTACTATACATATTGGAGTATCAGCTGTTAGTATATTAATAAAAGTTTTGTATACGTTAATAATCATGTATATAAATTAGTTTTCTCCTGGGTACATCATTAATTGTTGAGGCACATAATGAATTGATATTCAATAAAAAAAATGTCAATGGGCTGATTACTTCAAAACTACATATTTATAAATAAATAATCCTTAATAAAAAGCTTTTCAAATGCCATTTTACATGATTAATTTAATTTAATTGTTTCTATTGACTTAATAGATTATTCTGGTCCAACCATATTTGAAGCATGTATGCAATGCATTTTAAACATATTTTGCATGTGTTTATATTTATTTCCAATATTTAATATATTGCTGCTATCTGGCCATCCACCACACAGGGTTCAGTGTGCACTGTAGACACATTTGTATCGGTGCTTGAACTCTTGTTTTGGTCTAACATTTTACTATGATATTATTAACTAGTTAGGTAAAATATTTTTAATAAAATCTCAAACTTCCAGTGGACCTGGTAACATTGGACGATCTATCAGCGGCTGCCATGCTGGAATCTTCAGGTCGAATCGAGGCCTTAGCAGGAGTATTCGCAGGTGCCCATTCAGCTCCGGAGCCACCAGCTCCCGTTCCTTTACCAGCACCTGTGACGCGAGCTAACATCGCAGTCCAAGCGTTCGCTTTACTGGAGTAAGTAATATTTCGCAAATACAAATTGATTAAAAGGGTCTTAAAGGTGAATTTTGTAGGACGTTAATAGTTATAAAATGCAGTTATAACTCATAAAGATAATTTACGTAAAAACTTATAAAATTGGTACTTTGGTCGTATATAAAGGAGAATTCACTTATATGTAACGAAAACAATTTGAAAGCACGCGAAAATCTCAAAATAATATGTTTAATATCATTTCTCTAAGGATATAATTTATTATTAGCTAGCAAATTCACAATGTATGTATAAATAAGTCAATAAAGTGCTATCTATGTACAACTCATATAAAACTATATAATATGTATTTTGTACTATGTAAAAAAATCAACTATTTGTGTCAAGCTATCCATAACATAAATATAATCGAATACCGCCACTAGATTATTAATATGAACCTAAAATGTTTTGGTGTTATTTCAGAAAAACGATGTTATATACGCAAATGACAACACTATCCAATGTAATAACTCGAGTGCTCATTGCCGCCGTTATGTCGCTTATCATAGGCACTATCTTCTGGGATCTACCTTCTACAGATCCTAAGGTAAGGTTTTAATAGTGTCTTTTTATAAAATAGTGGTGAAACGGGCTGGGGCTCATCTGATGTTGAGTAACACCGCAGCCCTTGGACGCTCACAATGCCAGAAGGGTTGCAAGTGCGTTGCCGTTAGTAGACATTAGTTTTTCTTAAGTTCATCCAAAACCGAATAGGAAATTACGTAGAATGGCGTATTTTTTACTTATATTTTGCATAATGAATTCCGATTAAAGGAAGAGACTTAAATGAGAATTAAAGAACATTCAGAAATTATTGCCATTCCTTTTCTACTTTATTTACCAATATTAATTAATCAATGATCTGTTAATAGTTAACACTAATATACATACACACAATAAATATGGTTGCAGCTCACACAAAATGACCGTATTGGATTCCATTACGCGACTATGTGTATCGCCGCGTGGCCAATACTTCTGTGGATGAGCGCTAGAGAAGCGAGTTCCATGCGTCGCTACGTAGAACGGGATATCGCCGTTGGCCTGTATTCGAGGACCATGTTTATTTTGTTCGATGTGAGTTGGATTTAAAGAAAATTTTGACCTCTTTTTAATCATTGTCGAATGTAAAAATAAGTATATATTTTTACATACTAGTGAATAAAGGGGATTGACAATTGTACCTACGCGGCAAAATCATAATTTCAAAATAGGCGAGACTTATAATATCGAAGGAAGGACATAGAATATGTCATGTCCTAAAATGATATTACGATGGGAATATTCATCATTTTATTCTAATTTCTTTATAAGTTGCAATGTTTATAATTAATGTATTACAAATTAAAAACTTTTCTTTTTTTTTTTGGATTTGTAGCAATTTCTAGAGCTCTGGTCAGCGATACTTACTTGGCTAGCGTATTTGGTGCCAAGCTACGCAATGTCAGGATTATATGCGCAAGCGCCGGGTTCATTCGACGGGTTCTACGTTTATTTAGGTATTTATATTTATTGAATAGTCTATGTTTCTGTTTATAATCTTGAAAAGCGCTTTTATAAATATTAAAATCTGTAGTAAGTAATTAGAAAAGTATAACTATAGTAATACCATGTTGCGTATAGTAACTAACTATACGCAACATGTCATTATCTTATATTACTATAGAATATATGAGGTGTGACATCAACTTTTCCAGATCTTCGATTTTCATAGTATTCGCTTTGTTTGGACACTTAATCTGTATTGTATAATTTTCAAATTTCAAGTTCAAATCTCTAGTTTACTAGAAATACAAGTTTAATTTTCGTGATATTTAATATACATAGCATAATAAACTTTTGAGAACAAATTTTAGTAATACGTTGTCCTCAGCTGCTTCACCTTCTCATTCTTTACAAAGTTACTGGGGTTTCAAACCCAAATTAGAACTAAACAAATAAGATACCAACATATACCTTGATGTGCTATGGGATATACGGATGGAGAAACGGATGATTTTTTCTATGCTTTTAGTTTTACCATAAGCTTAATATTGCAGGTTACACGGTGCTCTATCTAATAAGCATACAAATGCTATGTCGAGCGGCAGCTTTCGTGATACCAATGGAGAAAACCGCTTCCATCATCTCCGGTTTCTGTTTATTGCTGAGTACTCTGGTCTGCGGAGTTACCCTCCATGAACAGGATCTGACGATGTACACAAGATGGTTGGAATATGTGTCTCCAGCAAAATGGGTCCTTCCAGAAATACTAAGACGAGAGCTGAGCGAAACAGCCCTGAGGAGTAGCATCAGTAAGGATCTTAGGTGTAATAATAAACAGGTTTGTAATTATTATCTTTATTTCGACTGAATACTGTAATGTTTTTCCATTCCTATCCTGCCTATGATGTTTGCAAATCTTTGCATCTGATTCAATTTGATCTTTAGTTTGAAAAACACTATAAATATGTCCTAGTTAAAAAGATTTGTTTAGAATTGGGCACGTTCTCGTACAATTTTATCTTGCGATAGCTAATCTTAAGCTAGTCTAAATCCATAATTTTTATAAAACCATAGGTTCAATGATTGTTCTTTTCAGAAACAACGTCTCGACATTGTTGTCTACACTCCTCCCTGCCCACCCCCGAATGGCACCCAAGTTCTATCAAACTATGGCTATTTGCGGACCGACCGAGTTTGGGAAGAGACGGAAGACAGTTTTCTTATATCATTAGCAGTTTTCTATGCGGTTTTCGCTCTAGTCGCTATTGTTGCATTTGTTTTTGATTGCACTAAATATACGAAGTCCAAGGACAGATCTTCGTTGAAAGGTCACAAAGTTACGGTAAACACACCTTAATTGAATTTATATTGGAAAGAGATGTCACGGAAATAGTTTTACCGAATTAGACGTCGGAATATGGAGTTCGGATTCTAAATATGAGGCAGAAGACGACGATAATACCAATGTTTTATTCATGAAATTGATCCTCTGTAATATCTTTAGTATATTAAAATGAAATATATATTGTCATTCATTTTGGGACTAATAAGTTTTATAAGGTTTACATGTATATCAATGGTTGTAAAATGGTGGGTATCCTTTCTGGTGCTTTTTATTCTATTTAAACTTTTATACTGCTCTTATTTAATCTTGGAATTTCATGTAGTGAAATGTCTCTTAGAAATCTCATTTGGAATTTAGTATTACCATTATTACGGCTATAACTTTCTTAAACTTTAGTATAGTGATTTTTAGCGTGATCTATGTACAAATATTAGCAATTGAGTGAAGGCTGAAATTCGTCTTCCGTCCATATATGCTTAAATTTTAGTCTAGATTTAAGTGTATAAAGTTGTATGATAAAATTTTCATGTACCTTATATATTGGTATTTTATGCATTAGTATATTAATGTCACTGCCGCTAATTTAATTATAATTAATATTACATTAATTATAATTAACAATAAATTTCTTTAATAACATCTCTCAAATATTGTAAGAACCGTTTAGAGAGCAGTTTATTTATAATAAAAGCCATAATGTAGAAGAATTAATTTTACGTTACCCATTCGAATTTGTATGAAATAAAAAATTGAATTTTTTGTGCGTATTTATTTGTAACAAAAGAATAATTTAAAAATATAAAAGACGTCTACATGATTTAGTTATCAGTCTTTCAACACAAATTTGGAAAGTGTATAAATTATAACAATGTTTAAATTAATTTTTATAAATAATGTTAATTATATATAATTATTCAGTGTGAAACAGTTCGTGGTATCGTTTACAAATCTCACAAAGACAAGGCGACATTTTATAGTTAAATTTCTTTTTATCTGCATTGCACAGTTTGTCGTAATTAATATAACGACTTTCCAACAGCAGTTTCTGGATTCTGTCCTCCCTTGGCAGAGTTCCCAAGTCGGATTCCATAGATGTCCTATTAAAAAATTTCTCAGTGTTACCAACATTAAAAACTATATAAGTATGGGCGCGTCAAATGGAATGTCAAATTGCTAACAAAACGCATATATATTTTGCTATTCGCGACTGCGTCAATGAAATCTTAACACTCCATTGCCGCATCATGACAGGGTTATTTTGGACGGTTTTAGTGTTAACGATAACGTATCCAAAAAAAAAAACACGTATTTTTTGCCACATTTTATGCGTTATTGTATGGTATGAAAATATAGATGGTATTCGATTCCAATATTATAAAGCCGAAAAGTTTGTTTTACTCAAGACTCTATTAGGAACTATTAATTAATATTATTTTAATCTATATAACAAATTACTATCAATTTATATAAAAAAATATTTTTATAAAATACAGATATATATCAATACAAGAGCATATAAAATGTGGCTAATTATTAATATGTTATCTCTATGTTAATTTATAAGTGGATCTACATTATGGAGTACTTGATGCGAAATCTACGTTGTAACAAAATATAATTAGATCTATTAAAAAATGATATGTTTAGGATACCGTAGAACGTCATTAGTTTTGCTTGAATTATTAGCGCCCCATACTACATCGCTCGTGTCCACATTATATACATTGTACTGACGAGGCCGCTTATTCTGACATTGGGAGACGGACACACGGGATTTGCTTGTCAAGGGACTGGATCAAGGTTATATTAAAAAATATATTTAATGCTTGTTTTTAAACAATAATGCATTTATTAACTTGGCAAAGACTGATCGAGAAATATCAATTACCAAATTTTTTCAAAGGCTACCATAATAATAACTAGCTGACCCGGCAAACGTTTTGCCATAAATATGATTTCTATTATTTTTTTAGTTCAATCCAAATAATTATCGTTTTATCGAAAGCGGTTTAAACAATAAATGTATGCTTTATTTGGGGTAATACATTAATCTTTACATGACACGTTTGTCGGTTTAGCATAGCAGTGCCATCTATCGATTAATTACTCATACCAGTCGAAAAGTATCGACATCTGTTAGAATCTTTCGGAGTTAACAGATAATTGTGACTGTCAATTAATTATAGACAAATAATTTGCAATAAATTAAAATTGCAACTATAATTAAAGATCTATGCTATCTTTTAAGTTGGACCAGACTGCTCATGGTGTGTCAATTTAATTTTAAAATCGGTTAAATAGTTTAGGATTCCATCGCGGACAAACATCGTGACAGATTTATATATATTAAGATATTAATATTGGAACACATTTTATACATATGGATTTTAACGGCCAACATGTTTAAAGATTATATCACCCAACGTTGACTGTGCCGGTGATTGAACCCGGTCTAGCATCTTCTCTCTTTCTCTCTCTCATTACCATCATAACTCTCTCTCTTCCCTCTCTCATTACCATATCCTGCAAAAGCATTTATCACTCACTTGGGGCACCGACAAGAAGTATGCGCGTCCGGTTCCGCGACGAGACTACAACACGACCTGGAGCCTTCAGACCGTGTTCGAGAACGTGACCTGGATCTTGAAGGCATCCGTTTAGCCTGATTGCATTTCGTCCTAAATTTAACCAATTTAAAAATCTCGACTTAATATCTGAACTAATTACTTTACTTATTTGTGAAACGCGTTTAAGAACCATCTGTGTGTATATCTTTGACTTTTGCTGTATGTGTGTAAAATTGGTGTTTTTTTTTTGTTTCTTGAAATAAATAAAAGGTTAATTATTATTTTAGGATATTTGTCGTAGTACAAGGATGCTTTTTATGTAGAGGAATTTTAATTGTACCCTTAAAATTCTAAAAAAAGACACTTTTCTAAACTCCTACAAACGATTCGTAATATTATTATCATTACTTTAAAAATCTAAATTTACATCACTAGTTCCCATGTGGCAGATATGTAAAGACACACTCACCCACTCCTTCCAATACAAATTTATATAACAATTATTTAAACTTGAATGCAAGTATTTTCTGCAATATAATTAGTTTTCAGATCAATTTTGTAAATATTTCTAAGGGACATACTGTCAACACCCCAGTCACCTCACAACACAAACCTACCAGTGGCAAAGTATAGAATAAAAACGAATAAACGTTAGAATTTGAATACATTTTTAAAATATTAGGTCAAGATTTGTACAAACCTATGATATTGTGCGGAATGACAGACTTGTTTCTGCCTTGCTTCGGTATCAGCTGGACTGCAATGACATGCCTTCACTTTATTAAACATATTACAGCCTTGACTCCATATTTCATCTATTCTCACTTTTGTTGCTATCTCAATTTTTGGTGAAAGAATTCCCTGAAAAAATTTCACTATTATTATAAAAATCAAAAGAAATGACAATACAATGTTAAAATTACATATAAAATTAAATAAATTGTTTTATTTGTGACCAACTAACGTTTTTGTATTTAATTAGAAAATAAAATTCACCAATCAGTATGTTAATTTGAAAACAAACAAATCTTAATTTGATATAATTTAAAATATTAATCATGTTCATCATACAAAAGCATTGATTGATTTTGATTTGACTATTATTGAAAAGCATTGTATCTTATATGAGGAAGACCCCAAATATGTCTGTTAAAATTTAATAATATCTATCAAGAAAATACATTAAAAATTAATTACGGGAAAATCCTTAGATCTGCGCATAAGAAGATCTACTCCATCTGTAGAACAAACATTTGGTGGAAAGAGTACTTCATTTAGAGAGCCGAGATACTGTGCCAGGATAACACATTCGCTACTTGAACAATCTTCACACCACTGCACCAATTCACAATATATTGTTTCATCCTCTGAAAGAATTTGAATACTAAACAGTTCATATTCAACAGTAATCAAAACTATGTATGGTGAATCTCATTGTTATTTCAATAAGTGTTTTGCAAATAACTTAGTCAAGTATTGCATTTAAATTCACCATTTCACAGTTTGATCACATTACTCTTTCACCCTTAATTCACATCAACCTAATGAGATTCTAAAATTCGACTAATAATTTGATATGAAATTATAAATGACTTACTTAGTAAACAGCAAATATTACTCAAAGCACAACTCTCTTGAAATCTTTTGCGAAAGTAAAATACATCCCTGAACATGAGTGGAAACATTGGGGGTAAGAGACAAGTTTGATAGCTTGTTCCCAATGCAAATACTGTGAGAGAAACACGGCCATCTTGACACAACCATACTCCTGGACAAGAAACCTGTAATATTATTTTTGTTATTACACGCAAGGAATTATTAAGAAATAGTACTTAGTTCTTTTATAGATGTCGATTTACTTTCATAAGTTGGTCGTCTGGTTCTTTGATAACTGATAACGCATTTATTTTCTCATTATATTTGTTAATTTTAAACTAACAAATTAAAACTATCTGTAAACTCACCTTTTGAATATTTATTTCAATAGTCAACTCAATAACTTTCGGCATCGTTCGGTGGCATATCGATGTTAAAGAGTTGGCTTTATTTTGCACATACTTTACTTATGAATAACGAAAAAAAACAAGAATAAATAAAAACATTTGCTTTTATTTTTGTTAATAAATTCAAAAATTTAAGTTTTCGATTCTAAATTGTTGTTGTTATTTACATATTGTGTCATTATGTCACTTATCTGTGCGTTATGTAAACAAAAACAGTAAGCACAGATCTTTTTTTTTCAGTTATTAGAATTGAATTTGAAAATCCAGTAACCACAGAAAACATTTTATACGGTGAATTATCTATTACCCTAGGTTTCGATGCAAAGAGTAATATAAGTTGTTTCGATGCCTCCAGTCCTGACTCCTAACACGGTGTATTTTTTAAAGCTGACTCTTGCTAAGTCCGATATACAATATTCAATACTTGTTTGAATCTCGAAAAAAAATTAAAATCTTAATTCTGATTTGTGATTTCTGATTCAATTCTGATTACTGAATACTTATGCGGTGCGTTTGCGAAAAAAAAAAAAAAAAAAAAAAAAAAAAAATTTTTTTTTTTTTTTAAAAATATTTTTTTTTTAATTTTTTTTTTTGGGGTTTTTTTTTAAAAAAAAAACCTTTTGGGGGGGGGAAAAAAAAAAAACTTTTTTTTTTTTTGCCCAAAAAAAAAAAAATTTTTTAAAGGGGGGGGGGGGGGGGGGGGTTTTTTTTTTTTTTTTTTTTTAATTTTTTAAAAAATAAACTTTTTTATGTTGGGGGGGGTTTTATTTAAAAAAAAAAATAAGAAAAAAACCACCAAACAAAAAAAAAAAAAAAAAAAATTTTTTTGAAAAAAAAAAAAAAAAAAAAAAAAATTTTTTTTTGGGTTTTTTTTTTTAATTTTTTTTTACAACGATCACTGGAATACGTTTTAGTTTCTAAATGATTTAATATTTAAAAAGTTAGTTTAATACCACTTGTTGACAAGTGAATTAGTGTAATAGGGTAGTATTTAGTAAATTATAGATGAGAATTACGTTTTTTTAGTTAGACTTTTTGTAATTTTTAATAAAAAGTTTTGCATGCAAAACTATTTACGGACAATGGCTCTACCGTCTGTAGTTCATTGGTTTCGGCTAGACCTACGAATTCATGATAATCTCGCACTACGAAATGCAATCAACGAGGTGAAATTATAACTTATTTCTCTTTTATCTTGTAACAAAAAATTATGGGGACATATATACATTTTTAAATGTCTTTTCAGGCCGAGAATCGAAATCATATTTTGAGACCAATATATGTTATAGATCCTGAGATAAAAAATCGCATGGGGAAAAATAGATTGAGGTTTCTCATTCAAAGTCTACAAAACCTAGACACCAATTTACGAAAGCTAAATACACGTCTCTATATTATTAAGGGTACAGCAAACAAATGCTTAATGAAAATTTTTGAAAATTGGAATGTGAAATACTTAAGTGTACAAGTTGATATTGACCCTGAATATGTTGCACAAGATGAAGTTATTGAAAAGTTCTGTGAGGAAAATGATATTTTTATTGTCAAACGAGTTCAACATACAGTATATGATGTTCATGGGATCTTGAAGAAGAATAATGGAAGTATACCATTAACATATCAAAAGTTCTTATCCTTAGTGAAGGATGTGGAAGTTAAAGAATCTATTGAAATAACTAAGAAATTATCTGATTGTTGTAATCCTCAAGATATTGAATCAAAGGATTATGATGTTCCAACATTGGAAGAATTGGGTATTGATGTATCTTGCCTTTCAGAATGTAAATACCATGGTGGAGAAACTGAAGGTTTAAATAGATTAAACATGTACATGGCCAAAAAACAGTGGGTATGTGCTTTTGAAAAGCCTAACACATCACCAAATAGTTTAGAACCAAGTACTACAGTTTTAAGTCCCTACATAAGTCATGGTTGCTTATCAGCTAAACTGTTCTACCACAAACTTAAACAGGTAGAGAATGGTAACAGGCATAGTGAACCACCTGTATCACTAATGGGCCAATTAATGTGGAGGGAATTTTACTATACAGCTGGAGCTGGTACTAAAAACTTTGACAAGATGGTTGGAAATGCTGTTTGTACTCAAATACCATGGATACAAAATGTTGTGTATTTACAAGCATGGGCGGAAGGAAAGACTGGGTATCCTTTTGTGGATGCTATTATGCGCCAATTGAGGCAAGAGGGTTGGATACACCATTTAGCACGACATATGGTTGCATGCTTTTTAACACGTGGAGATCTCTGGGTATCATGGGAAGATGGTGCCAAAGTTTTTGAAGACCTGCTTCTTGATTATGATTGGTCTTTAAATGCTGGTAACTGGATGTGGTTGTCCGCCTCTGCTTTTTTTTACAAGTATTTCAGAGTATACAGTCCAGTTGCATTTGGGAAGAAAACTGATAAGGAGGGTCAGTATATTCGCAAATATGTTCCCGAGTTAAAAAAGTACCCTACTGAATTTATTTATGAACCATGGAAGGCACCAAAGTCAGTGCAATCAGCTGCTGGTTGTATAATTGGTGTTGATTACCCTAAGAGAATAGTTGACCATGACAAAATTCATAAAGAAAATATGCAGAAAATGTCAGCGGCTTATAAACTTAATAAGGAAAGAAAATCTCTAAAAAGACCAAGATCTGATTAAATTTCAAGAGTTAAAAAATTATATGTTTAATTAATTATATGCATGTTTATCATACTGCCAGCAAACAATGTTCGAACTACATAATTTTTACTATGAAAACCTTGCAAAAGATAAAAATTTTCAATATTATATTGTGACTTTCAGATAATAGTACACTGAAGTTGATGTTTATTAGTGCAAATGCGTTGTTTTCTTTGATTTTGTATAGTTAAATTACTTCTACATTATTTAGCTTTTGAAAAAAGATGAATACAAATATACTTAAAAGAAAATTATAATTATTCTTCCTTTACATTTAACATCATTATTCATCAATAAATTATTTAAATAAATAGACTAGCGAAATAATAACTATTTAAGTCTACTAATTAGTATTAACATTAACAGAGGATATGAGCAAACAGCCTATTATATTTGTTAAAGAAAATAAAATTGGTAACATGACTTGTTTTCCAAGGAGGCAACATTCAAAATTATATGGTATTTAAAGCACATATGCACGTTAAAAGTTTTTAAAACTTTCGTATTAGCACATTTGAATCACTACAGTTAACAGAATATAAATTCCAAAAAATTATATGTAACCAATATTTTTTCTAAACAAGGATTATTTTTATTCTTAAAACTTATTTAACGGAATTAATATTTAGGACCAGATTTGTTTAAGTATGTGGATTGAATGAACTACAGTTACCACACCTAGTGGAGTAGTGCCAAGTGTATGTTAACTGGAATCTTGCATTTGGATACAAACAAAAAATATATGAAATTATCTTTATAGGACTATATCTCCATTTAATTTCAAAGTTTAAAAATATGCCTTAGGAAATTCATATTGACAAATGACAATTCTGAATTGATCAATTTAAAATAGTTCTGTCTATCCAGGAATGACAGCAACAGTAAAAAAAACTATTACTTTTACCCTATTTTGTTTACTAATTCAATTCTTATTTGATATTTATTATTGGAAAATATATATACTTTGTATAATGTATTCGCTAGCTGGATGCAGGCTTCCTTGATATTACTACAGAGTACAGTGCCACAAACGATAGGACGAAATGTGGGCAGTTAAGAGTAAAAATAATGAAAAGTGTACGTTATTTGTATAGGTGAGAATTTCTAGCTTTTTTTTAATTGGACAGATGATCAACCTAAGCTTTGAAATACCAGAATATGACAATAATATGAAAAAAATTAATGACAAACAAACATTTATGTTGTACATGTCCTAATAGGGTAATTATTTTTATTTATAGTAGGTTACTGAGTTCAGTAGCTATTGTATGTAATTATGAAGCTATGAATATGTAGTGAGGGTACTTCACTGCTTACTAATACTTTATTTGGTTTGGTTTTATGCCCTTGTTATATGAATGAGGGCATACAATTTCATAAAATATAGGGGATATTTATTAAAAAAATATATAAATAATGATTGCAACTTTTTTGTGCACATTAAAATGATCAATACTGAAATATTTTAATATAATTAAAACTAAATTAGGCCTGTGTTCTTAAACTAGAATTAACTTTCTAGAATTTTACTTTAGAGTTTTTATAACATTATTAAGAAATCTTTTTTCATTGACTGTCTCTTTTAAAATTCTATTGAATATGTGAAGATTACTCTTTTTTGGATACATTGATATATCTTTGCTAGAAAGCCATTTGAGTTTTGTAAAAGAAACAAGATATAATAATCATCATAAAAATACATTGCTATGTTTTGAATAAATAATTTGTAACAAACTGTTCTTAGATCATATTTTTTTAATCTGATATAAAATAGACATGGATGAAGTGCCACTTGTCTAGACTCTAGGGGGTTGGTTCTTATGCAAATTTGTTTAAAAATGTATAGGTCAAGAATGTTATAAATGTAATGCTTAACTTAAATGTACATTAGTACTACATTAGAAACAATTTAATAACATGACTGAAACATTGACCTAATTAATGTCATCTGTCATCAATAAGCTAATCTCAATAAGGATTAATTTAGTAATTTAGATCCAAGCACTTAAACTGAATTGAGGCAAACATATTTTTATAAAACAAATTGTATTGTGAACAACATATTTTGAAGTGCTTTGCAAAATTGAATTAAACTGAATAGAAATTGTGAGTCATAAAGCTTTTGTCATATTGTATTAAAGAGTTCCTATATCTTACTTGGGGTGAAAAGTGATAATGAGTATGGTGACTACAATATTGTCTTCAAATTAATAGCTGGCCTGTTAAAATGTGCCTTAAAGCTCAGAAATAGGGATAGCTATCTGGAGCAGTCTGGAGAATATTCAGAGTAAATTTTTTTAAGAAGGGTGGAAGGCTTGGATGGGTTTAAATATTAGTTTTATAAAGTGTAATTCTCGAATTCAAATCGCTTAAATAATGATAAGGACTAACTGAGTATAATATACGCATATGTATGCTGTATCTCTTTAACAAGTACAATTGTCCAATTGCCTATATTCTCTAATGTATGGGTTAATGGGATAACAGGCTACTTTGCGAATAACTTCCTCCGGTGAAGCCAGATTGAATAGAAAGCAATTTTAGGCTTGGCTTTGTCAATGATCAAAAGTATCAAACATACAGTTACACTAATCACTATTATTAAGCTTAAATATTACGTCGCAGCAGTGATAAGAAAATTACGTAAAAATTTATAAATAGTACATCATGCTATTATTACTAATGTTAATGTTATGAATACCAGACCATTTTAGCCTTTAATGTTTTGATTAAACTTGTGTTTGACAATCAACTATATTCTTTTTAAATATACTTTTAAATGTTAATTTTTTCAGGGCTAGAATGTCTGCAATACGGAATGTGATGAATTAGGACCGCTAACATGTGATATTGAAAATATTGCAATTATCATGAAGCTGTGAATCTGGTATGTTTTCAATTAGTATTCTTATTATTGCTAAACATAGAGCGACCGCGAATTGAACGTGTCATTGTGATTACTGAAATGCTAACAGGACGTAAATATGATGTAGATAAAAAAGAAGCGATGTATGCTATCGGTATCTTGTTAGATACGCGCACTAACAATTTCCGGAATGAATAAGAGAAAATGGAATAAATGTAATAAAACTTCCTTTGTGCTGTATACTTACTTTAAATAGTTTTTTTTCAAAAATATTATACCGACACAATATTGTTGCTCACAACACCCATATTAAATGAATACGAAAGTATTTCCCCTGTGCCTAGAATGCCCCGTCCGAACCCTGGTTCTCCGATTGTATAGAAAAAAGGACCCACACGATAGTCCGACAACATACGAAACGGTAGCTGAAGATATCGGTTTCCGAACATCGTTGGCGAACTATTTACAATTATGGTTCATAAAATATTTTATCGTTACAATAGTTAATCATTTAATTTATTATTTGTAGAAGATAAAACCATCTTAACATTGTGGTATAAATAACGTTTAGAATAAAATTATTACAAAAACATTACGTAATTGCTTGCTAAATAAAATCAACTGAATTACTTTGTACACTGGATTAGATACACAAAATCAAGTGACCCTAACATAAAGTTAAAAAATGTCACCTTCAAAAATTAGTGGGTCTGTCTGGCCGCATGGATGGTTGTCGTGGTGCAAGATGATACGGAATTTACCGTTATTTTTATGGAGCTAATCAATAATTCCCGGCAAAGAAATGGTCGTTATTAATTTACTATTTTACTATTAGTATTAGTATTTACTATTATACTATTAAGGTACATCGATTTTCGAAAGCGAACGAGTATAGAGCATAGCGAGTGTTATTAAAAATGAATCACAACTGTATTTTTTAAATTCCTAGTGTGTTCTCTTAAAGTGACGATGTTTTTTTTAAATCCTCTTAAATGGATTTATGAAAGAATCATACAGCTGGATTGCTGTTTTGAGATCGTAGTAATAAATTCATTTTCGTGACCTGTTATTATGTCACACAATTTTACACATGTTAAATCTGGTGGCACGGCACTAATTGACGCGGTCCGTCCGCTTTTATAAAGACTAGTCAAATTGTGAGGAACCCACCGCGAGATTTCTCATATCAATCAAATGTTTGTGTAGGATTGATTTTTTTGACTTATGTCCTTGTCTAAAGATAATGGTGGACGGGCGACCATCGCGAGATTCCTCACTGAGTCACAAGTCACGACCTCGCTTTACTTCTGCAAGTTAGAAATAATCGTCTGCACGGTGTTTTATCGTTAAAAGCAGATTAAAGCCGAGCGATGCTCTGTTGAACTGTCAAATTTTTTTCCAAAATTGTACACTTAAATCATAGCAAACCATACCGCGAAAATTCTCCCGAGTTACATCATGCTAACGTAGACGCGTCGTTTTTAAAATATAAAAACAATTGACAGATGAAACAAACTGCAATCTATTAACCAAAGAGTTCCATTTGCAAAAGTTGTAATTACTTTTTAAATATTGCTTATGCATGTGGCTAATTTCGGAAACTATTAGTGTAATCATGTATATTCATGAAGAGACAATACCTAATTCTAGTTGACAAGAGATGTTAAAATAGATTTTATTATTTAAAATTAGATATATTATAGTATTATTAGAATAATGGCTGCAAAACTTTAATCGCATGTGGTTTGCCAACGGATATTGCCTATCTGTCATATAATTCTACAAAATATATAAATAGTGATTTTTTACGTGGAAGCAGATAGTTTTTACTAACAAATAATAATAAATTAATAAAAAAAAGTAAAGCCATCTTAAAAAAAGAACACCGTTTTTTGCCTATATAATGCATAAGCATATTTGAATTATGTTTGAAAATGGAGTTATATAAAAAAACATTGTATAACTTGTTCTATTCTGTATGTTAAAACAATTGAAACAACTGCTCTGTAACCACGTAGTGTATATTATAATAAATATAATGAGGTTCTGACGCTAAAGATTTTGTACGGTTCATTTTATATCGACACATACGACCATAAAACGTATCGAATTTGTTTAAATATAGTTCTTAAAATTTGTAATGGTGTAAAACATCTTATCGATGTTTTTACATAAAACCTTTTTTTAGTTAGATAGTTACAGAGAATTGTTAGGTACAATGGCTTATTAATTATTATTGTATCGAATCCGCACCAGAGCAGGCTACATTTGTGACAGGTAAGACTGAGTGAAGACAGCAAAGAGTTTCTATTTGTAAGTAAAGGATAAGGTAGCATTAAGCACAATTTTATTCGCCGTAAGTAAATACACATATTTTTGTTGCCACTACAAGCTCCTATAAACAAAGGCCGGTAAACATAGGATAACTTATAAAAATTATTTTTAAATATAATATCATTGACAATAACGTCATGCTTTAAATTATATATTATTTACGTAATTTCTTTGGAATCCCGTCAACCGTATATTTTATATTGTACTAGCTGATCCGGTAACGTTGTTTTACCATACATGTGATTTCAATTTTCAATTAATAAATAAAAAATAAGGGTTGATCGTAGAAGGGTGAAAATTTAGTATTGTATGCTGTATCATTAGAAACTAAAAATTTTGTCTAAAAAAAAATAAAAAATTAGGGGTGGACTACTACTTAACATTTAGGGGGATGAAAAATAGAGTTGATTCTCAGACTTACTCAATACGCTCACAAAGTTTCATGAGAATCGTTCAAGCCGTTTCGGAGGAGTTCAAGTTCGAACCCCGTGACACGAGAGTTTTATATATTAGATTTGCCGGTTGGTAATAAGACCGTAGCTACTAATCTAAATCTACTAAACTAATCGTAAACCCTTGATAAGATACTACGAGAGATTAAGGACAACTATATTAAGTTATCCTCCAGGCACGTTAATCATTCCTGGTATGTGCAGAAACCCGTAATTACGAGTATCAAGTATATATTTTTTAAGTTCGTTATCCATAATAATCTTCTTACCTATTATAATTACATGTTATTAGAGTTTGATTGATTATTTCTGGCATTTATGACGTAAATAATAATATAAGCTCCTATAACAAAAAGTTTAGTAAATGATTTGTATTTTAACATGTATAATAGGATATATCACACAGTACAAGTTATCATTGCGTTGGGTCAAAAATAACTGATTCTAGTTTTAGCAGAACCAAATAGGGTCCTTAATTTTTCTTTATTTAAAATGTAATGGCAAACCATTAAAATCCTACTAATATTATCAATGCGAAAGTTTGTAAGTATGGCTGTATGGAAATTTGTTACTCTTTAACGCAAAAATTACTAAATGTATTTTAATGAAAATATACATCTGAATAGCAGATAGGATAAAATTTATAAAGATATTCTGTGAATTGACTTAGATATCAAAATGAAAAATGGGAATGATTATCTTAAATATTCCTACAAAACAAAAAAACCACCATTGTTGTATATTATCTATATTTGTTTCTTATCTGTAAGATGTTGTATCTAAAATAGTGAACCAACAATTTTAATTTAAAATTTAATAAAAATAAATTGATTCTGAATAAAGAATAAACACTTTCATAGCTTCTATCTACACTATAGATATTACAAACTGCCAATAAAGTAATGGTGTACTCGGGTCTCTATTAACGAGGTGAAGCCGAGATCATCCAGTAACAAATAAATAAAGCCGAGGTTTTTGACCTCGGTTAAAAATAACTATTTTAAAACTTGAATAAAAGCTGACAAGCAATATTTGCATTTAAGTTAGGACTAGTTATGATGATAATGATTCACTGTTTTTATTGCAATCACGATGAGATGACAATTTTTATGTGTGAACTTAAAGCCGCTTGCTTCAACCGTTCTGACCATAACACAAATTGCTGCCGCGACGGATACCCGTGCGTTTTTCTATATTGAAATCGTGTGACGTGTTTGTGTTTCGGAGATTTCTGTGGTATGTAAAAATCATAAAATCATAAATCTTTCGTAACAAAATTAATAAAATAAAATAATATTTACTTATACATATACCAAAAAAAACGTTTATCATATGAGTATACTTATTTATAAATATTTAATTTACTAACAACCAAAAAAACCTTTTTATTTTTCTATAATGTTATATTCATGTTACTGATTTGTAGACCACGACTCTATCTAGTGTCAAGACAAACCCTTTAGGTTTAATGGCACTTAAATTTAAAAACATAGCCGTGTTATACCATACTTTGTATAAATAAAATAATAAATAAATAATGTGTATTTTAACATTGAAAAACAAAGTTTTATCACAGCTTAACTAAATTTTTTAAAAATATTTGCCAAGACTCGAACGTGAATGTCCACGTAGAAAACCAATATTATTTTCCGCACGTGTCGTAAAGGAACAGAGCTTATCGCGTGATAAATTCAAGTTTATAAACATTACTACACGTACAAAGTAATTGCCTTGGTTCTTTTACATATAAATGTGTTTTATCAAGTGTGATAGAAGTTCAATCTATTATGGCTTCGATAGAATTAATTAAATAATTAAATTTTAAGAAAAACACTTTGTTAACGGATTAAGTTATGTATTTTTTTACAAAATTTAAGTATATTACGTTATTTTAAATTTTACCGACGTTTCGCGTCCTTTACAGCGTGCGTGGTCACGGTAGACTGAAGACAAAAGGTGTTAATTGTCAAAATAAGTGTCACAGCTACAGAGAGGGTATCTGTTATCTGAAGTTATTGCCCCGGAGTTGGTATCGACTAAAACTGGAAAGATTTTTAGAAAACTGGCTCACGGTGTCCTCCATTTTCCTGGATTGTTTTTCATAAGATTTTAGTTTAGATATTATTGGATCCCAGGTGTGATTTTAAGCCGTCTTCTCCATTGAAATAAGGGTGTTTTTTGATTTCAATTGCTTCTCGTACCAATCTTGGGAAGAATCTTTTTTCTTTTGCAAGTACCAAACCAAACCAATATCCAAAAATACATAACTTAATCCGTTATCAAAGTGTTTTGTTTAAATGAGTAATCGTTATGTTAATGAAAGACAATACTAAATAATAAAACAAGATTAATTCAATTTTTATTATAAATCATTAAGCTACATTAACTCAGCCACAGTAGTTGCCTCTGCGGCGTAGGCCTTCCCTAAATCTTCCCATTTTATTCTCATCCAGTCTGATGCAAAATATATCTCATCTTTTTGGTCTGCCTTGTTTACGCTTGCGGCAGTGCCCAGTCAGTTAAGATACTTAGAATTCTTCCGTCAAAATATCAATAGATAAATTATTTATTGGGAAGTCGGTGCCTTAAAGCTTGATTGACAAGCGGAAGCCATAGTATCGGTTTTGTACGTTGTATTCTGTTGGTTCGTATTGATCTCTCGGCCGCTCTTTTGCTAGAAATATTGATTCAAGACTATATTTCAATCCTTATAATATTTGTTTCGCCCAAATCGTCAATTCAATTTCAATTGATTCGAAAAAAAAGACAAAACTTCAATTAGCTTTAGTTATTATTTGAGCTCGTTTGCGAAATTTACGTCCATTTCAATGAACGTTTGTAAAGGCATCTTGTTTTTTTGTTAGTGCAAAAAACCGAAACAATTGCTTCTTACTTGAAGTGTATACTTAGTAAGGCAGAGACGACAACCAAGTCGATAAAACAATCTGCAAGTCATGCTTTCATGAAACATTGCGTGTACGGTCAGAATAAAATAATTAAGACGGACTGATAAATACGTGACTTGGCAATGAAGGCAATTTTCCAAAACGTCGTCTTATTCACATTAGATTGTCTTAGTTTTATGATGCAACTCTTCATTTATAAGACCAAACATAGTATGCTGTATGTACTGTAGAGAAACCTTCATTCTCAAAAAAAAAATGGAGTACTAATTTATATCTTTATTAATTAACATGTGTGTACTTATATCAAAGGAATTAGATTGATTTTTATGAATAGAGAGAGATACGACCTCCAATTCTTTAAAACGAGAGCGTACTCCTTCTTTAAGGGCCGGCAACGCACTCATTAATGGGTGGTTTTGGGCTGTGGCTGTTCCCGCTTAGGCCACCCACAAGCTCGTTTGCTCCCCTATTTTATAAAAAAAAATATCCCTTTTTTATTTTTTTTCGTAGTTCGTATTATTAATTCCAGAATTAATTCAAATTAGATTATCACTTTCAATTCGTTTTAATTAAGTGCTCTGTATAATGAAAGTTGCAGCCAAGTTGGTTAAATAATTCGTTTATCGGTATTTAAAATGTTAGATGAACTGTCTCAAGGCCAAGGTGTAACACATTTCCTTCGATGGTTGGTGATGTCACAAAGGGATCACCATTAATCTCTAGATGAGTACCATTGAAATATCAAACTCTTGCGTATTTCTATGGCCTAAATTGATATAAGTTTAGCATAAATATTATTTTAAAGGAAGATATATATAGGATCTAACAAATCTAAAAGCATTAGCATTGTGGCGATTCTGATGTACACCTCAAAAACTAAACATCTATAAATTTACGTTTAGACCTGTCAAACGTGTGTAACCTTTTCTATATGTTTCTACATTGACAATTTAAACCTTATTGCTATCGATTTAGAGATGTACAGAATAGGTTACGCTCTCTAAAACTGTTTGACAGGTCTAAAGCTAAATTTAGAGATTTTTAGTTTAGAGTGTGTACATCAGAATCGCCACCACTGTCTCACTTTTTATGAGTATAATAAGTATAATTGCATTCGGAACATTACACAGCGCAAGCACGGTACGCTCTAAATGACCCGTGAAATTGTCTTGAAAACGGGTAGGATCAAGATTTCCGTTTTACAATTGTTTTGTTCAAATTTTATTATTAGCGCGTTCAACCGAACAAAAATACTCTTCGGTTTAATATAGATTCACTACAATTACGCGATCGCCTATCGCCTGTTTTATTTACCTAAAACAGTTTTAACGGTACATAAGAAATTTCTTTTGAACATATGCCGCTGCAAAACTTCAATCTTGAACTGTATGATGAAGGTATAAACTTGTCAACGAATCGTTCTAGTGAGTAATCTATAGATACTTTCTTATCAATGACTTGACATCTTGAGTCGGTTTATTTCGCATCATATGGCTTACTGCTGTTGGCGCGAGCGCATGTCTATATTGTTATTAAGTGTTGGGAAAGTGATACGGTATGTTTTTTGTGAATTTTAAAATTGATTAATCGTGAGTTATTGTTCTGTATTTAATACATTATCACAGGATATAAGCGTTCGTATATCGTAAGTAACTTAAATCGATTACGATAAATCGCTGTGCACAAAACTTGTTCGGAACCAAGTGTTTAATGGTGACCATTTTAACAAAATATACCGTGAGCTTTTAAATTAATGTTTGAGCCAATTCTATGGATTATTGTTTCGCAAATAATTTCTTTATTTATTTATTTTAATTACGCTTAAACAATGTGTTATCAAATCTTAAAATGCTGTATAAAATCATATCTTATCTTGCTCATTTAAATAATAAAAAGATTCGTTTTCATTGACAAGGTTAGGTTATGCACTTAAGGTCGTATCAACTATGCGGAAGCAATTTAAATGTCGGTTACATTAAAGTTTGGTAAAAATGTAAATGCAATTTTAATTATCGATGCATAGTCTGAATAATGTCTCGACAAAATAGATACTTTCTAGATATCTTTTACAAAAAATCGATGAGAAATGAAGGAGGGAGGGTAGAGAAACCGCTTGCAAATTATCAATGACTTTAGAAATTTCAATATAGCGTTTTTATGATCCTAAACTTCCTTCGCGTGTGTTATATGTGTAAAGTGGTAAAAAACTTATGTTAACTGTATGGGATTCGTTTAAAACTTGTAATCTTTAGTTAATTAACGAAGGAGACTTAAACTTTTTGTGATGAAAACATTGTTTAATAAATAGTCTTGAGTCTTGACCGCTGTTTTGGTCGAATTCTATGATATTTGGCCTTCAACGGTCATACCGTGTGACCTCACTGAAAAGAAAAAAGATTTACATATGAATATGCATTACATATTCTTATTTTGCATTTTCATATTGCAATAGCTGATTTGCGAGTTTTAAATACCCCGCTTTACAATCTAGCTTCAGTTTCAAACTATTCAATAACTTTCTAAACCGTTGTTAATTTTGGTGCTTTTGAAAGTCACTAATAAATTAGTCAAGAGTTATTCGAATTGAAAATAAACATTCATATAGTAAATAATATAAAGAGATTATCGCAATATGTATCAATACATTTAGTATTATAAAAAATCAGGAATTGGATATCCTGATGAATCAAATTGATTTCTTAAGAAGTATTTTAAGAATTAGTATTTATATTTGATAGTCGATTACAAAGTTTTAATCATGGAGATGTCTGCTACCGTTATAAATAACATTTTAATATCACTAGCGGACATTGACATAATATACTACAAATAGAAGTTTTATACCTGTTCTTATAAAAATACTTTTGTATTGGAAAATATGTCTTGTTTCAATTATCTAGAGATTAAAGATTTTAGGTTTCTTTTAAATAGATTATTATTAGTCGCGAAGGATGAGTACTCTTTTATATATATTTCTGTAGTATTGGTGAAAATATAGCAATAAACATGATCGATTCGTCTGTACATTGAAATGATTTTAACACACAGAAATGTGTTTTATACATACTCACTGCAGGTTTATAGAATGTTTAATTTTTATACAAATTTATTAATTTTTAGATGACTGTTACATTGAGTTGATTTTTTGTGTTAGCTTATTCTGTACTTCGAGCTTGATTTCAAGGTAGACTACCTATAGATGAAATAGCATTAATGGATAATGCATTTGAATGATAAATTAAGACAAGCCTTAGAACCTGAGACGTAGAACGAGTTCTTAGGATTTCGCTATATTTTTAAATTTGTTGGAGTGAAAACTTTTTGGTCATTTTTATATTTTTATTTTTAATCAATGTTAGAACGTTGAGTTTCTTTTGTCGTTACTTCTTGTCATGTAGCTATAAAATAAAATAAGCAGACAAAATATAATATTAAAATAATGTTTTATTAAACTCCTTGAGCTCTAGTATTACTATATAAAATATAACAAAATTAAACAAACATAGCTGGCAATGAATTACCGAGTACAAAAATTTCGTACAATGACACGGTTTTATATTAAAACATAACAAATAACTGTTGTTATCAGGCTTTGTTTGCGATTAATAATTTTCAGCGATTAGTATTTAGCCACTTTGCCATAAGAGAGATAGCGCTGCGCGCCGTGTCTAGGCACTCCAGTAATTAAATTGCTATTTAATTGTATTCAATAGTTGTTTTCACACATTTCATGTCATAGGTGTATAGTACACACTTTCTCGAAAATTGTTTCCCCGGGAATCGAAGCTTAAGGTAAATAAATATATTTAGTAAATATATATCATAAAAGTGTAAGAGAAAATGAATTTGCAGGGTTTTGACTCATTTATAGGGAAATGACGAATGGGTAAATCCGGTGATTTATTCTGACCAGAAATTCCGTTCATTATGAATGGATAACTTGTATACAGGTTAATATTACAGAACTGAAATATAATAAAGAGCGGAGAATATTTAAGAATTTGTCAAAAAGGGTGAAAAATGCAGGGAACGGTTGATTTATTATATATATATATATATATATATTGATACTGGAAGAATATACTATATATCTTAGAAAGTTATATTTGATGCTCATAGATTTATAAAAAAAAAAAAAAAAAAAAAAAAAAAAAAAAAAAAAAAAAAAAAAAATATAATAAAAATAAATATATATATATATATATATATATAAATATATATATATTCGTACTGGACGAAGAAACTAGTCTTAAAGTTGATTTAATCCATTATCACTAAACGACATGCTAATAAAAATGTTTTATTTACCATTTATCGGTAAAAGTTGTACACAAACGGTTATTATGACTAAAAAATGATAGATTATATATTATATTGTTGTAAATATAACTTATAACGCCTTGTAGTACACAATCGTTGAGGAGAATTATTATGTAATTCTAAGAAATCAATTGGTAATTAATTTTTAATGCAACTATAAACTTTTATAACTTAATATCTATTGTGTTTTATATATCTTATTAGTATTTTTTAAAGATAAACCTGGCTAATCGTGGGTTGGAGGACAGTGCTTTCTGCTGCTATTACTTCTATTATATTAAATTCTCGTTTCGCGGTGTTTGTGTTTAAACTCCTCCGAAACGGCTTGACCGATTCTCATGAAATTTTGTGTGCATATTGGGTAGGTCTGATCTTTTCATCCCCCTAAATGTAAAGCATTCTCCACCCCTAAATATTTTAATTTTTTTTTGGACAAAATTCCTTATTTTTCTATGATACAGCATTCAAAATTACAGACAACCCTAAATTTTTAGCCTTCTATAATCAACCCCTATTTTTTTTAGTTATTAATATTTTTATTGAGCTAAAAAATCATTGCTAGAAATCACATGTATGGCAAAACAACATTTGCCAGGTCAGCTAGTCTCTATATAGTTTTAAAATGCAATGGTCAAAAACACCTCATAGATATTCTGTATCATAGGACTTTTCGAATACAACCATTATTCGGCAGAAATAATTAACCAATTGATTAAACATCAAATACAAATAAATAGGCACATATTTATGTAGTTTAGATGAAATGGGAATGAATATTGTAAGTCCTTGGTTTAAATTATAATTCTTAAAATAATTGACAAGGGGAAAATACGGAATTAACGCTATTATATGCACAGATCTGAAATTAACATCTGTGAAACTTATAAAGCAGTTTGATAAGGTTCTAAGTCGTTTCATATCCAGCCTTCTGATGCACTTGTATGACATGCGCAGTGGCAAGTGAAGTTCGCGATAATGAGGTGTGGCGTGATCTTGTATTTACGTGGAAATGAAAGCTGGACTAACGGGTTATCTATACAGGTCATCCTTGTAAGGGAATCTTTTTGTGCTAGTGCAAAATATACGTCACTCACACACACTCACTTGTTCTATCTTTAAAAATTAGGACAACATTTTTGGTCATATGTTTTAGACGAACAAGTTTTTACAACATCAGTTTATCGTAAAACGTAAGGCTCTAAGTATGTTTGGCTAAAAAATATACATAATACTGATACAACAAAGCTAATAAGATTTATTGAATTTGTCATATCTTTTAATACAAAATTGCGTTTAGCAATTTGTGGTATATTAATAGCCAGCTGTGTTTATTCAATTTGTTTTTACTGTTAAATTGTATGTTGTATTATCATATCAAACGTGTGGTTGGAATAGATGTTTCATGTAATAATTTATATTAAATTGTCTATTGGCATTACGCACCTCGCTCTGCTACGATTTGATTATTCAGACAGAGAGACAGTGTTTATTATGTATTTATAATGTAATTTATATAAAATTACCATTGAAGTTCTATTTAATTTTTTCTTATAATCATAATGAAATTCGCTACACGAACACGATGTTTTTTTTATAAAAAAGGGGGCGAACGAGCAGGAGGCTCACCTGATGTTAAGTGATACCGCCGTTCATGGACACTCGCGATGCCAGAGGCCTCACCGGTGCGTTGCCAGCCTCTAAGATGCTTATACGCTCTTTTCTTGAAGGTCCCTAAGTCGCAATTGTTCGGAAATACCTCTTTTGGCAGCTGGTTGCTTAGTTGCTTCGTTGAACTCATCGATAATTTAAATTTGTTGAACGAATTTTAAATATCCTTATCGTATCCTTATGTACGTTGTATGTAACATTTTTATATAAGTAGCTTGTTTAACTAAAAAGGTCGCTCGTTAGTGCGGCCCACTTTTTGTTTTACTATACTGTTGTATACGTTTGAAAATCTAGATAACAAATCTTTATACGATAAGAAAGATTTGGGACACTATCATAGTTAATTTCCTAACTAAATGTAGAACATTATAACAACTAACATATTTTGGAGTCTTCATTGAGTCGGATTTTAAATATTGGAGTTTTTTAATCATCTAAATTTATAAAAAAGCATAAGACGCATAAGACGGATTTAAGACACTGAATACGATTAATTACCACATTACTGCTTCAATTGATGAATTTCTTATGAAATGCTACAAAAATTTAAGAAATAAATTAGATATCTATATTTTATTAACGTTTTCTTAAGGAAAACATCATGTCTGAGACCCAAAAAGCAGCCGCGCGTGACAGGCATAGAAGGCCGTTCACCTATTTACCTGTAAATAAAACTGGTGAAGGATGGTAGATGTCGGTACCGCTACTTTTATATTTAAAAAGCCCTTTTTATTCATGATATTGTCTTTTATTAACGTAACTATTACTTATTTAAAGAAAAACACTTTGTTCACGGATTAAGTTATGTATTTTACAAAATTTAAGTATATTACATCATTTTTAAATTTCTCCGACGTTTCGCGTGCTTTACAGCGTGCGTGGTCACGGTAGACTGAAGACAAAAGGTGTTAATTGTCAAAATAAGTGTCGTAGCTGCACACGTAAACCTCTATGCAGTATAAATGTAATGTATTTAATGTAAATGTAGAAAGTGTTTTTCTTTAAGCCCTTTTTTACTATTAAATATATTATAATTATTTGCGCATTTAATCAGTGCCTTTATTAATACAACATATTATATTATTTTTGTTAAATCAGTAAAGGTCTATTTAAAGATTTCACACGTGATTAATTTGAATTCTATGCCACTACGCATTGGGAAATGTAAATAGTTGCACCATAATGAAAAAATGTCACGCATATGTTTATTTTATATACACATTTAAATAAATCAACATATGATTAGATTTTAAATATATTGGAAATTATTCATAAACGTAATTGATACTTTGACGTTGTTTAATTAGCGGCGTTCTGTGTTTAGTTTTTGCGATAAATTGTCGATTTATTGTTTTGTGTTTTTTTTTAATATCAATAAGAAAGTGAAATAGCCATAAATATCTCAGGGTCAGTGACCTCGGCTTTTTGTTTTGTTAACATCCTTAAATGTAGGCGGTTGAAACATTTTCAAAGACAATAGAAATTCTAAAACATCCTCTCGGATGTGGAACGCATGCTTTTCCCATACAAATGTAAACACGACTGCGCCAATAATGTACGTTCGAAACGTTTCGTTTTACGTAATTATATAAAGATAACGTATTTCCTTTTATATAGATTTTATAATATTTTTTATTTGTCATGAAATAACAGACTATTTGCCCCATTGGCAGGTTTGCTCTGTGGTTTTAGGTTTTGACAGTATGTTTGTTTACGATTAAACATTTACCGTATTAAAATACGGCTATCTCCAAGCGGTCGCGGTTGCTGACGATTCAGAACTATTGAAAAGCCGGCAATTATATCAAAGTGCATCGTATAAGTAAAAGTATCGCATGGTTCATAATAAAGATTGACGATAACAATGTTACGATAATTCACGTAATTAATGTCGCATTTTCCACGCGATCACGTGCTATCAGGTAATTAAAATGGCGGATCTCAGAATAAGATTTAAGTTTTAGATATATATGCAAAAAAATAAGTAATTGAATAAATTGGAATTATTTTGAAGGACAATCCAACCCAAAGGTTCAACGGTCGCGATGCCGGCTGACGTCTGTTGGTTTCGATTTCGGTTGAAAATTGTGCTAAATTTATATTTTAGTATAATTTTAAACTTCTAAAAGTCGTTTGAGTATCGTTTATATCTATAATATCGCTTTCGAACTGACTCATTTAACGTTCAAAACAAACAAATGCTAGACTCTCAAAGATAATGATAAATTATCAATTTATCAGTGACCACGGCGCAATTTGCAATATCATATGAAATTCTTAATATATGGGAATTTGAAGCTATCCTTACTGCAATGTTTTTTTTTTAATTTTAATACATTACACGCATAGTTGAGTATAGATATTCCACACACAGTAATGAACTTATATTTAAAAGATAATGAGAACAACACATCGAAAATTAACGAATATAAAAATTTGATTTTACTTTTTTTTCACAAGAATTTTACTTAAATAACATAGATATTTTGAACGGCTGTGGATGTGAAAATATGCTGTATGGGATTTGCACGACTTCATAGAGTGTAACCAATGTGACATACTTTGCGATTGAAATTCGGCTTTATGCGGAAGTTATTAAAGTTTAAATGCGCTTTAGCGGCCTCATTTGTTACATCGAGACAAGTTTTTGTTGTATTCCGTCGTCATACATGTTAACAGGATAAGAAATAAGCATTAGGTATTTCACGGCTAACGTACTATAAGCTAGTGAAAGAAATTGTCACGTTTATTTACACGAGAATGATAAGGACCAAATATATCAATAATATAAAGCGTTACTTAAAGAGTTGCTTGTTTATTTTGCACTGACTCTGTAGTTCATTGTAAACATATTATTTGGTAAGATAGTCTGTTAACTAAGGCTAGTGCTATCAATAAAGGCGGAGTGAAAATGAAATGTTCGATTTCACTCGAAATGGTGTTTTGATTAGTCCGGGCTAAAACCGCAGGGCTAAGGCTTAGAACTTTAATAAGGTGGTATCGGTTGTAAAAGTTCTTCCTGTATAAGTAGAAAGCTCTGCCTATCGCTGTACCCACAAAATATTCTTTTAAGAATAAACCTTAAGATGCTTTTAATTGAAAAATGTTTTGTGTGACTGCGTATTTGTGTGATCAACAGTATTTAATTCTGTCCATAATTTTAGCAGTTATATTGCCTATTTTATATCGTGGCATGCATGCATGTATATATTTTTAGATGTAACGTATAGCATACGTGTATTTGATGCAACTAAAGAATCATATTTCATTATCGCTTCTAGCATAGTCATATTTTGTATAAATATGTGAAATCCGATTTCAACTCGTTTTGATCCAATTGAATAGACCAAAACCTCAAGGTCTTTATGTCGACAGTTTTTGTCGACTTCGGTGTCTTCTCTTGACTATTTGTTTGGTCCTAGGTTTCATGACCCTATGAATTGACTAAGGTTAGAATTTAATGTCAATAAATTTTACCATAAACTATAATAATTGTATTTTTTAATAATTTTACATATACAGAGATAATTTCATCATCAAATGTACTATGTGTTGTATAGTAGTAAATGAATCGAACAAGGTCTTAGAAATCTGATCTAGTTAGTTCATCAAAACTGTATTTAAGATAATGGCTCATTATTGCATAATCAATACATGCAATCCAATTAGTAATGATTACATTTTAAGTAATTAATAAATCTAATAGTTATACATTCAAACTTTTTCCTCAATAACATTTGACTAAGATACAGATATAGATTTGAATAGAACGGAAACTGGTCAGTTGATATTCTTGACTCTAACAATAACGTTTTTTTATTAGTGTCATAAGATAAAAGAGATTTGAGGAATTGTTTGCCGATAATCGGAAAGCGCAGGCTAAGATACTTGTTAAGGGCTCGCTGTAGGGCGTATAAGCGCTTAAGGTTTCTAGTAGGTTATGGAGGCTCTAGGGCCTAGGCATTGAACCCCACACTCTCCATGCCGCTATATAAAATTGTCACAGCATGGAGTTTATAAATCAGTTTCCTATCGAAAAAAATGTTCATGGAATACTAATGGTGGTTTTATTTAAAGGTAAAAACTGTATTTGCCATATTCGCTGTCACTCAAGGCAATTTTGAAACACAAATTAATCACGTACTTAGAATTTTATTTTTGAATAAAGTTTTGAATGTTATTGCATGTACATACTCTAAACGCGACAAATTGCGTTGCAGGTTGCAACACGAGTCGTGCTTATTTGAATTTTAATTATGTTTTAATTGAACTTTCATTACGACGAATGCATAATGTGTATTATAAATTAGAAGTGATTAATTGTTTTATATATTATTGGACTAAATAGATTTTTAATTCTATAGTTTTGATCTCAGGAACATAATGTACTGAATGTTTTGTCTGTCACGTGACGTATAGCAGGTATAACGACTCAAGTTTCTAGCATTGTATTTTTAAAATCCGATTATTATAGACGTGAAAGTTTGGTGTATGGATGTTTGTTACTTATAAAAACCATGGAAAATGTAGAATATACGTGCCACTTTTTTTTAAACAATGCCTATTTATACGCGTACACGCGTCTCACAGTAAGAAGAAGCTGCGGGGATAGATTGTAATGAAATGTCTTACATATTTCTGGTATAATTTATTTAAAAGGGATCCCATTTCTAGAATTTATTTTTGTATCCTTGTGAATAGCAAGGAAGTTTTTAGTAAAACTGTTGATGATTATGCATCCTTTATTTGGCCTCACCCTTACATATTGGCAATTTTACCTTGAATAAATGAAACATGCAATCATTTCTTTATCGCTTTTACTCGGTCGTTAAGAAATCGATTTTCCCCGAGTTTTCAAATTGTAAACTTAGTATTGTTTGAGTGTGACGAGGTGATTTCAGGTTATACACACTATTTACATTAATATAAATAAAAATTAAAACTTCTAAGTAATATTGATATTAATTGGATCTGTTTCTGAATATTGATATAATATAAGAATTTCAATATATATACCTAAGCGACACTACAGTTCAAAATCTTAAAATTAAAGTTGCTTTCTTAATGAAAGTTCGTTTTAATAATTTATTTATGTGGACAAAAAGGGAAACCACAATTTGGCAGAAAGAGATAGAGTACATTACTATGTTCGCCTCATTCTGATTGTTTTTCACCGACTTTAAATACCCGAAAGATTCTTACTGTATGGTTTTGTTTTTTGGAATTTCGTTCCACGTATAACATTGAGCAGCATAAAATTTACATTTGTTGTTTTTTGTTTCAGATCATAACCGAAAATGTTGGAAAAAGCGACTACACGTGGTGCCAGGGGCGGTTCTAGTCATATTTATAAGGAAATCTTCACATTTTTATTAATATGTAAGTTTTAAATCGTTAATGTCACAATTATTTATTTGTTCATCGCGAACTACAATGTTTCGGAGGTCTGAATGGAAGCTATGGAACATTGACACAAACAAAATGTGTAATAGAGTGACAATCTTAAAGGTTAAGCTCTTTAAGACTTAAAAAAACACATGACATTTTTGGTTGATAAGTGAGATCGAATACTTTAAATCTCTACAAATTGCTTTAAAACTTAATTATTCTAACAGAAAAATGCAGTTTGTGATTTATCAATTACTTGTACGCTATTGTTGTGATGTTTTACATATAAATTATCCTGATCCATTATTGTTGGAAAAAGGTGTGAATATCTCTAAAATAAGGTATATCTAGAAATATTTAAAGAAGAAAGTGGTAATTTCGAACAGTGTAGCTCAGCACACAGCTGACCTAATTAATATAACTAGAACTTTGAAGATGCTTTACCAGTTCAAGACTAGTCTTTTTAAATATAACAAAACTGTACGTTCACGTGGTTCAATGTAAGCTTTTAGTTTCTAGGAAATAACAATTTTAATGAATTGATCATAAACAATGATGACTTTCTAATTTGTTTTGCCAACAATTGCAGGTTTACCTTGCACATTTTGCCAAGCAGAGAAGATGTATGTGGAAGTGAAAACTTTGGATCTACTTGTTGATGAGACACGCCTCTTTAAGTTCATACAAATGTAAGTGGTCTTAGTGTAATAGTGTTATATTATATTAAAAAAAAAAAAGTTAGTTTCAGAAACTAGCCGGCGGAGTTGTATAAAGAAAAACTGGGCAATTGCACACCCCTAAGATTCTTTTGTAGCTAGCTGCCTAGTAAACGCATTCATTAAATTATTAATTACCTAGATATTCTAAAACTAAACAAATAAATTTTTATAATTTATTTTACACATACATGAGGATTTGAGCGAAAAAAAATCCTGTATCCTATTTTTCATTGTAGGGTAAAAAATATTAAACTTAATTAAAAGGTATCTGTAAACGTCCTCTTGTTGGTGAAGGTTCTGTATTTATTCCATTGAAGCTGAAATTGTCACACCTAATGTCAAAATAATGGATATATCTAATCCCGTATTTACAATTAAATAAAAATCTGAATATTTTTATAATATATTAACTTATTTATTAAGTTCAACAAAATATTTGTTGTATATGAAATGAATATTTGAAACCTAAACTAGGCCATGGTTTCGATCTAATTGTGGTTTTCGTCTTGAATATCATAGCTTATCTGTTAACAAGTTGCACCACTTTTGTACATAGTGTATCTTAATTCTAATTTTTTTTAATTTTTTGACCTTCGTAATCTATACACAGATCACAAGAAAGCTGAATTTCTTACTAATAAAAAGAATCGTTATCGAATTCGTTTCTATAAGTAACCTTTTTTTTTGCAGTGGAGAGTACAATGAGACCCTCTCAGTAACAGCCCAAATACAACATCCCGACATAGTACAATTTGTGCCTTCGACAATCAACATACCGGCTGCAGAACAGCCGAACACAACGGCGGAACTTACGTACGATATTTGCGCGTACGGAAGGAGCCCTGGCCATTCCGAAGTTACATTCGATGCGACCCCTGCTGGTGTTGTTAAGTGAGTAAATTACACACACACACACACACACACACAATATATATACAACTTCACAAATTTAGCAACCGAGGCCTTGGGTCCGTTGCATATAATCCTAATGTATAAAATAATTACATTAATATTGAAAATTGATTTTTGCCATTTTATTTAATATGATCAGGCGTTACTTTGCGGAAGTCCACAAGTGTATAATGCTATTAGATTTTATTAGCTGTATCAAAAACCCGTCAAACGTATTTCGACCTAGCATTTTGGTCTAATAGAATTACAATTCTTTATATTCCTATAATTTTAAATATTTAATATGGGAATTTAAGAGAGCCGAAATTCCTGTAGGGACCAACTTTAAAGCTGTCTTCCAGGCTCTAGTCCACAATTCAGACTTAAGTCTTTTACAAAGTATTTTTATTTAGTGAGTTAGTTTTCTGTTTTAAAAATCGGAGAACGGCTTTGTGCCTGGCACACGTAGGCCATAGATTTCCTATTGCCCATTTCAAGTTTTGATTTAGTGCAATACCTTGTTTAAAGAAAAACACTTTATTAACGTATTTAAGTTATGTAATTTGTAAAATTTAAATATATCTACATTATTTTAAATTTTTCACGTCAAGCACCAGCGCTGTAAAGTACGCGAAACTTCGGCAAAATTTAAAATAATATATATACAAATTTTGCAAAAATAAAATAACTTTAATCCGTTAATAAAGTGTTTTTCTTTAGAGTTATGTAAATAAAAGACAATATTATGTGCAATCACGTTTTAAATTAAATTTTAATATAATTTCAGTCTCAAATCAGTATTTATGAAAATAACAGTGATGCATTCGAAAGCGATTTATGTGATCTCCTATATAATGGGATGGATATACTTCGTGGCGTGGTCTGTGTCCTTCTACCCTCAAATATATATAAATTATAAAAGGAAGAGTGTGGTCGGCCTCAATTTCGATTTCTTGGCGCTGAATGTGATGGGATTCGCTATGTACTCGCTTTTCAACTGTGGACTGTTCTTTTCTAAGGAAATACAGGTAAGAATAATATTAACGCGAAAGTTTGTAAGTATGGATGGATGTTTGTTACTCTTTCACGCAAAAACTACTATTTAGTTTATATATCAGAATAACACATAGGCTGCAATTTATAAAGATACGAAATTGAAGTAGGAAAAAATTTACTATACGCGAGCTTTTCAGGCGCCTATGTGATGTATAATGGACATATTTGTCTTAATTAGTCTTACATAAATGTCCGTCTTATTTATATCTTATATTTACCTAAGTCATTATATCTAGTGAACGTCAACTGAAATAAAAATTGATAATTTATATCAAATGCACATTTGGTGGCAATAAATTGATTCCTAATTGAAAATTGATAACTTTTAAAGATTCTATTTATATTAGATACATTTATATACATATGTGTTTTTATATATTTATATGAGTGATTACATTCTTAATAAATGAGGGTAGATATTTTTATAAATCAAGAATTGTAATTCTTACTGGGCTGTGTACTAAACTAAGAAGTTTTGCATAAAATATTTACAATAAAAACATGTCAATATGGCAACTCATTACTCACTTTTATTTTGGAAATTTAACTTTAAAGATTTATTGTTTTCCTTAGTCTTTTGTTTGTAGATTTTATGTTTGTTTCTTTTTTAGTTGTTTCTTGTATAAAGTTGTCTTATTGATGTAGACGGCTAAAGCACCTAAGATGTTAGAAAAAACAAAATATTTTTTTTGTTATTTCAGCGAAAATCTAACCTTCGTCTAACGTGTAATTGTCTGTAATAAACTTATACTTTGTACTAACCACTATTCATAAGGTCGTGGGTTTTATACAATTATTAGATTCGGTTTTATAAAATTCCAGGCGGAATACTTCAGCCGACATCCTCGTGGTTTAAACCCCGTACAACTGAATGACGTGTTCTTTTCGCTACACGCTGTATTTGCCACGGTCATCACTATTATACAGTGCGTTGTGTATGAGCGCGCAGATCAACGCGTATCAATGACAGGGCGTGGCATATTGTCTTTGTTCGTGGGCGTGGTCATCGTGACGGCGAGTCTCGCGGCCGCAAGTGTTTTGGCGTGGCTCGACTTTTTGTACTACTGCAGCTATATTAAACTGAGCATCACCCTCATCAAGTATATACCTCAGGTAAGATTTATTATGAACTAGAACTTAACTTAATATTAGCTCCATGATAAGCTTGCGTCAAGATTAGCATTACGGGTGCTAATACAAATGATTTTATTATTTTAATATATATAAATCTCTTGTCACTATGTTTGTCCGCGATGGACTCTTAAACTACTTAACCGATTTTAAATTAAATTGGCACACCGTGAGTAGTCTGGTCCAACTTAAGAGATAGGATAGCTTATACCTATAATTATAGTCGCAATTTAATTTAGTTGCAAATTATTTGTCTATAATTATGTAATTGACAGTCACAATTATGTCTGTTAACTCCGAAAAATTATCTAACAGATGTCGATACTTTTCGTTGTAGTTCATAATACGGATGAAACAATAAGTTAAACAGTATGGAAAAAAAAAAATTAAAAAAATTAACACTTGCTATGGTAAACCAACAAACGTGCCACTAAAAAGATTAATTTATTAATTTTTTTTCCACCCCCCCCCCCCCCCCCCCCCCAAACCCCCCCCCCCCAAGAAAAAAAAAAAAAAAAAACCCACCCCCCTCCCCCCCCCCCCCCCCCAAAAAATTTTTTTCCCCCCCCCCCTTTTCCCAAAAACCCCCCCCCTTTAAAAAATCCCCCCCCCAAAAAACAAAAAAGCGACCACAGAGCAGCCCAAACTCCCGGCGCTAAATAAAGCATACTTTTATTGATTTATAAACGCTTTCGATGCGGTCATATAAACATATCCAAAAAAAAAAAAAAAAAAAAATTTTTTTTAAAAAAAAAAAAGGGGAGAAATTTTTTTGGGCCCCCCCTTTTTACAAAAAGGCCGGCCATAAAAAAACCAAAAAAAAAAGGGATCTCGCACATTCTTATAGCTGATAATTATTTTTATTGAACTAAAAATCCAAATTTTTTCAATTGGGTAGGGTGGTAGGTGGCAATTAATACTTCGCCATAGAGAATCACAATTTATGGCAAAACAACGTTTTCCCTTAAATGTGATTTATCGGACCGTCGCATACTACTCTTTATATTTGCTAGTTTTCTTTTGTAATTCTTGATACAGTTTTCTCTGATACACCTGCAATGAAATAATGAACTATTAAAGTACTGTAAACTTATATAGTATATAACTATGTAATATATAATTATGATATGTATTATGTTAATCATTTATTATAATTGCTCGGTTACCTATAAACATATCATAACATCCCAATTAATACAGCAAAAAATATCGGTTACACTAACAAATAGTTTTAATACATTCCCCTCTTGGTTTTAATACACCTTGATTCTTTTCCGCTGAAGTCTTTTGGCACTTGATATCATTGGTCTGTTTTGGGTGTAAAAAGTCTTTATGATGGACTAAGCTAATAAAATCTATCAAACACTACGGACTTGGTTACATTAAACACAAAGTACCTGAAATTTGTCCAATAATGACCGCGGTTCTTTTTTAGTTGAAAATAACTTAGCATATGTTCAGTCACTATCATATGTTTTTTCCTATTTCATCTTCTGACAATTGTCATTCTCTGATCATAAGAAACACTGTAATAAAATGAGTAAGAAAATATAATATAATTCCCAAAAATATCAAACGTTTATCTCTATAATTTGAAAATGTTTAGCTAAAATTGTCATTTTAGGCCTCCCTCCTCCCTCCCACTCCCATAATACTTCCCACCTAATAAATACCTAAATAATATCAATAATTCTTCTTATTAATTCCTTACATTTAAAAATCCAGGCATACATGAACTACAAACGCAAATCCACAGTCGGCTGGAGTATTGGAAACATATTTTTGGATTTCGTCGGTGGATTTTTATCCATCCTCCAAATGACCTTGAACGCATACAATTACAACGACTGGGTTTCGTTCTTCGGCGACGCGACCAAGTTCGGCCTGGGTCTCTTCAGTCTGATCTTCGACATATTCTTCATGTTGCAACACTATGTGTTTTACAGGTATGTGTTTCATATTGTCTTTTATTAACATAACTATTACTCATTTAAAGAAAAACACTCTGTTAACGAATTGAGCTTAATATTTAAAAAAATTTAAGTATAGTACATTATTTTAAAATGTTCCGACGTTTACGACGCTTTTCCATGTTTCCAGCGTACGTGGTCAGGATAGACTGAAGACAAAAGGTTTGTCAAAATAACCTCTCTGCAGCTGTGACACTTATTTTGACAATTCACACCTTTTGTCTTCAGTCGACCGTGACCACGTACGCCGGAAAGCACGCGAAACGTTTTACCAAATTTAAGTAGGTATATTAATACCTACTTAAATTACATCCACCGAGGAGCTCTTCCGTTTAGCGCAAGATTCCCGACGATTTAAATTGTTAACAGCCAACCTTTAGTCATAAAGTGGCACCACAGGAAGAAGAATAATAATAACTATTAATACCTACTTAAATTTGGTAAAAATACAAAAAATAATCCGTAAACAAAGTGTTTTTCTTTAAAAGTTAGATATTTATTAAAATATTGGATATAAACACATTTTCGCGTAATATAAATAAAATCAGTTTATGACGTGTTTTTGAACTTTTCTGAATGACTTTAAATACATAATTCTATTAAGTTGGTTATATATGACTTAGATTTAGAGATGTTAGATTTTTTTTAATGGAATGAAGTGAATTTCGTCTCTGATTCTAAGCATTTGTTTCAAATTCTTTTCGAGCTGGGATAATGGTTATAAATATATCAATTAAAGTTATTTAAGAAGTTTAAATTAGTATTCACAAAAGTCGTCCTCCTTTAGTTTTTACTTGAGCAAGACTAAACATTTTATTCTATATATTTGAGAGCTAACAACAGAATTGTTTTTGATAACTTTAATTGATATATAAATATGGGCTTATAGTTTGGGTTTCTGTATTGATAATTTGAACTTTCGGTTAATGTATCAGTAATCGTTATACACAAACACTATATACACACACACATTTGAATACTGTGTGTTTCGAATGCTTTAACCCATTGTTCAACGGGGGGGGGGCCCCCCCCCCCGGGGGGGGGAAACCCTTTTTGGGGGGTCGCCAGAGGTCGAAAAAAATGGGTACTTTAGTGAAAAAAACAAAATTAAAGACATACATGATAAAAAACCGAAGGTCAAGGGGGTCGCGAAATATTTTTTTTATACCAGGGGGTCGCGAAATATTTTTTTATACCAGGGGGGGTCGCATCATGAAAAAGGTTGAAAAATTTTAACCAATTCAAAATGCTTTGTAAAGTTCAAATAATCAATGTTGCTATTCTATGTGGGTCTTTATCACTGTCTTCCATATCATTGCCTCATGACATGTCTATCAATTAAACGACATTATACGCGTTAAAATACCGTGAAAATCTTGTACTAACTGCGTGTTTTGTGGTATTACTTGTGGTACTTACTTGGGGATGTGGTTGAGTAAGTTAAGTAAATAAGTAAAGACGTAAACAACGAAGAAAGTACAAGAAGTATCAGGATGAATGTGGAACGATTACGAGAAGATGTAGAGGATTGAAATGATGCTGTCAAACAGGAGACAAAGGATGATTAATTTGTATTTCCCATAGAACATGAAGATTTTGACTATTGTAACTAAAACATTAAATGGAACCTTATACTGCTTCTCCCTCGTAAGCCTCTGCTGGGAATAACTCATACATGATAGCTACCACAAACAGTTGGATTCCCTCCCATCATACGCTTATTTTCGTCGCAAAACCTCTAGAACGCTTCGATGTATTAGGGTTGCCAACGTTAAATTTGTGTAATTTTCCGCGAATGAAACCGAACCGCAGAAAACCCTTGGTTTCCTCCGTTTTGGCAGTTTTATGTTGGCAACCCTATTCAAAAGACATTCTTCACGCGAGGACATCTTGCTTTAGAGAAACTTCATACTGCGACGCCGTGACAAACGCAGCTTGGATCACTTGGGATTAAACGCTTTGGGATGAAAAAGTCTAAATATTCAGGGATTTTTCAGAGAGCACAGTGATTATATTAGCGTGACGAGTCAGGATGAGTTGGATAATTTGATGGACAACCATTGCTACTGTGGTGATGAAGCGTATTTGGTACACTTGTGGTATGTACTGTAGGAGCCTTTTAGTTTAGTCTGTGGTTTTAGTTTAAATTTCTTTAACACCTTAGTTCTTACGTAGCGCACACCTAACGGGGCGTGGTTTTGTTAGATTTTTTTGCCGATGCGTTTTATATTGATTACGCATTGTGCAGTGTTTTTTGCTATGTGGTGATGCATTGCTGATTTTGTTTGTATGTTTTAGGAATGGCGACGAGAAGAAGTACAGCATGGACGTGAAAGTTTAATGAAACTTTGTATGTGAAATGGAGATTTTTACAACTGCCCAAATGTTATATTAGCGAATCTATTTGCAAATTTTGAAGTGCGCGAAGGGAACTGATGTCGAGCCGGCTGTATTATGTTTTTTTTTGTTATTTTCAACTCATGATAATGAAATTTTAAGGAGCGTCGAGGGATATAATGAAAAATGTATATTATTCTTTCGTATAAATTCATTTGTCGGCGATGTGGTGGATGGAAACAATGTAATAACCGCTTCATTAATCTGCATAAATTTGTGATAAAAAAAGAAAAAAAAAACGAGTCAATTCCTCTTCCGCACATACTCGTGTTTAAAATAGATTCTTAATTTGAAATTTATAAATTTAATTTATTGTGTGGGTAAAAGCGAAAATTGGCGGCTACCCGCAATTTCCTATAAATCGGATCGGATAGTATTAAATACTCGAAATGTTATGAAGATCTTTATGGTGATAGTATTATTTAATTTTTATGAAGTTTATTTTTGTTTTCATTATTCTTTACAATATTTATTTTTCTTCCTGCAATCGGTATACTGAATGTAAAAAAAAAACATATTTATTTAATTAAAAATACAATGTAAGCCATTCTATTACAAAATGATTGCCTTAAGATTGTGTAGATGCGGTTAAATTGTTAATTTCTCGTGAAATGCGTATAAAAATAATAGTAAAATATTTGTTTTAAGTATATTTAAAGAAAATATAGATTTACGTACAGTTATACTATGACAAATTTGGTTGTCATACAATGACAAGATTCAAAAACAGATGTGTATTTCATATATTTTTAATGTTGACAATCTATTCCAAAAAAATTGCATTTTTAATAGTTTACTCATTGTTTCGTAAATTTTTTATCTGTTTAAAGCTTTCTAGTTGCTAAAAGCTACATAAATCTTAAGAATTGTTGATGTACCTGAACTTTATAATTGATTACTTGGTATAATCTGTGATGGACACATTTTATATTAAAATGTGTATAAACTATTTGCGTTTTAATTTCTTCTATCATTCTTATTGTAAAGTTTTGTGAGGACAATAAATAAGTCTTTGTTTTGCGTTGTTTTATTTAACCCCAAGATGTATTTAGAATATAATACTTAGTAAAGAAAGATTTCAACGTTAAAATTTGCTTTTCTAGTAATAATGAGAGATTTTGATCTGAATCGAAACTGAAACCAAAAATATTTTAAGATAACTTTTGGTGTGCTATTATTTTTTTTTCAAATAAATACACCACATGTCTTATAAATATATAAAGATATATAGATATATCTGTATATATGTCTATCAATATTGCTGTAGAATTATATAGTCCAAATAAGACTTAAACAAAATTCTAATTTCTTGTTAATTAACTCATGAGAATTAGCTCTCTCATAACTCTCTCGAACATATTATGAACACATCTTCTGCAAAAAAAATATTGTAAATTTTAAAATATTTTTTTTTATTTATTTGGGTTAAATTGGTACAGAAACTACGAAAAACTTAAGAATTCAAGTTTTTTATAAAACCTTCAGATTCGAATATTTTCAAAACTGTAACACTTGAATACATTTTTCATCATGTGGGTTTCTGCTGCTAGTATACAAACATGAGTTATAGAGGTCTTTTATTCGTTGTATGCAAAATATTTGTAATATTTAAATGAGTTTGAGTAAAGCTATCTATAGTTATGCAAATGTATAATAATTAAATTATATGGAAGACATCTTATCATGATCACGATATGTTTACATTCTGTCATGCTATTTATTTAGTATTGAAGGTATTATTAAATCAGCAAACTAGATATGAAACATAGATGAATGACCGTGGAGTCTTATACAAGCCACGATTGTTTAAAACTATTGAAAGATCTCAAATAAAATGACGACTGTTTTATTTGTATTGATAAAGAATATATATAATAGTAATTTGATAATTATAACCAAATATGTAATCTTATTGAACTCTTGCTTAAAAGACATCTTTCTCGGTTCAACGGAGTCAAATGACAAGTTAAATGACAATGCTCCTTTTTTTACAAAACTCAACCATTAAAAGTAACATTGAAAGTTTGTTTTGAACATCTTAGATAATATTTTAAGTTGGGAGCCCATACAGGGAAATGGATGTTTGTGCTACGAAAATAATGATTACTTTGAAAATCTAAAAAAAACACGTACCTCTATTATATCGATACAACTTATAATAGAAAGTATTATGCTATGCTTAAAGTGTTTAGTGAATTATTGTACGCCCTTACATTTCATTATGTTTTCGATATTTTTTATAAAATCGCGATTTCGCTTTACAACATTACATTTATTAATTATATACCATCAGCATCTATCACAAAGTCGTCAATGTATTGAATTTTAAAATAGTAATTGAATACATACCACGCGACATCTATTGGTATCGCTCTTTATACCATATGACTGCAGGAAAGTGCTAATTCATGAGCAGAATGAGTAAATAGAAGTTTCAAGTGATTATATTCGAAGATAGATATTTAAGATATATAAGGAAGAGATATAAGTCCCTACCCCTATGTAAATAGCATACAATTTGTCCATATTAGATTTGTAGTTCTTATAGTGTTATATAATATAAAGCCGTCTCTTTTATAAAGCTTAAACATTTACATTAAGAGATGGGTCAGTTCTTTTACCAGCCCTAATAGTAGTCGGTAACTGGAAGTCATAAATGCAATACAAATAATACCATGTAACTTAATAAACACGACAAGACAACTTACATAACGATAACAAGACGTCACATGACGTTACAGAAGTCGATTTTGTTTGTATCGCATCGTTAGTATCGATCGAAAAACTCTGTGAATAAAAATACCCTTAATTATTTCCAGGGATGCCAGTTACATCCTGCTTCCAGGTACGAGCTATGCCCCGGAGAATGAACGCGACGAAGGCGACGATCATGAACCTTCGGAGGCTTATCAAAGCGCTCCAGCTTAGCTATAACAACGGTCGATGGGTATAAGGTCCTACCGGATGTAGAGGCTTGAGATTTGGAGACTGACATATTGACGCAGATGGGTTGTCATTAGACAGTCACGCATGCAATTCGCAAGAGTATAAAATAATTATACCAACACAAGCTCATGGTCATGAGATCGTAATTTTGATCTGTAAGATGAATTTGCTCATATTACAGATGTTAGCACACCTTACAGCGATTCACATAAAGTAATATGAATCTGTGTATATGGATTTCTACTTTCATATTTTTCACTGAAGGATTAATTGAAAGCACGAGCCTTATAGACCCTATAAGTTTTGACGACTCCGTTGGCTTAATGGTTACAATGTCTGCCAGGTCAGGGGTCCCGGGTCCGATCCCTGGTCCATGTCAACATGAGTGATCTCACCAATGATCGTTCTGGTCTGCGTGTTATATATTTTTATAAAAATTATTAACGTACTTATGTTGTATCAGCACCCATAATAACATCTATAAATGTCTTACCGGGTGTAAAAATGTGTCCTGATATTATATGTCTCTCAATCTCGTGTTGTTTTGAAAGTAAATAAATGTGAGGTAACGTGAAAGGACTAAAAAAAATCCATAACGTTTGTTACACTGTGTTTTGAAGGATAAAAATGGAGACTGCTTGTGTTAAAGTGGCTTAAATTTGATACACAAATGTACACTGTGATTAAAGTATTATAGTCATATGATAATAATCTCGACATCTTAAGTGGTATGATAGCAATAAAATATTTATCGTATTGATTATTACGAAAAGAAAATGAATGGACTTTCTTAGTCGCTTTGCTTATTAATATTCCTCAAATACCTTTTAATTAAAAGCTTAAGAAATTAAAGATATTGAATGTACTAGCACTGTTATGTTTTGTAATTTATTATTATTATCGAAAACTTTATGAATTTTATGGGACTATGTATTTTTATTAGTACATAACATTATATATACATGTATGAGTATGAAGTACCTGTTTGTTACAATATCTAGTGAGTTACAAAGTACTTTATCTCCTTCTATCGTAGCCTTAACACAATATAAAAGAAAGAGAAGAAGTCAAAAGCCTTTAATCGGATACATTTTTATGAAAAAGAAATATCTTTAAACTGTCATGATTTTATAGGTGTATTATTATATATTTTATTTCATCGATATATCTAGATGTATTATGTTTATTTTAAAACATTAATTGTCATGAATATGAGAAATATAAAAAATTTTTTGTTTAAGTACCTAATGATTACTTGCGTTTTCTAAAGAAAACGATTGATTTCTTTTTTAAAGTTTAATAAGGTTGACGAACAATAATTATTAAATGGAAGTTAGAGTTTTAGTTAGTACGTAGAGCTTAATTAAAAAAAAGTATGCGGTAAAAGAAAATTAATCCAATTGGCATGAACTATTTTCCTTTTACTGCAGATTATAAAATGTATAAAATGCATATTGTTAGTAGATGCTTATGAAATTTTCTACTATTTGTACGATAACTGTGTAAAGCTTTCTAGAAAGCTCAGATTTATTGTTCAAATTTGTAATTAATAATTAAATATATAAATACTTAATTTTATTTTATTGCCCTTTGTGTTTACTCGTTGCCACTGCAATTGGACTGTCATTTTTCGTTTTCTTTAACAAATTAATACTATATTTTAAACCCGAATTGCCTTACTTTAGATTTAATCAAAGTACATTCCTAACCATCTAACCTAACCTAAGGGTCTGTTCGTGATTGACACAGGATAGATAAACGGTTTTAATATTAAAGGAAAACCTATATTCGCAATTATTTTCAGGAAATATATAGGACGTGGAACAAGTCATATGCAAACCCCAAATATTGGTGATACCCTGTTCAATAAATGCGATTTGGAAGCACGGAAATGGTGCTATGCCGGCTCTGAGCGAAAGATAAGTTTGAAGGGAGAGCCTCGTAAGAGAGTTAAACGGCTGTCACATAAAGTTAAAGGAGGCATGGGCGTGTCTGTTAGCTTCACGTGATGGTAGAGTATTATATGAAATATATCCTAGTAGAAGTTACTTGTTTGTTGAGAGTGTCGCTCTTGTGCCAGTGGCGGTACAATTACATTGTTGGTAGAGCACTCACTACGCGGCTCCAGGTAAGCTGCAAAAGGCTGCTTAGGCCAACGTGATTTAACTCTTTTTGTTGGTTTTGCACGCAAATAAACCTTTTACATAATTTATAGACGCCGAAGGTTTTTCAAAATATGACTCAGTGTGAACGTCATTTCCTTCTTTTGTTATTCGGAGATTTCATTGCTTTGAGAACGCACAAAGCAACGTTAAAAACACTTCCTTTATCAAATAATCACTTTTATTACGTAAAGTGTAACAAAATGATAGTTTCTCACTGTGCTCGTCTTTTTATTACAACGGTAGTGGGGTAATGTAAAAAACAGTTAATACAACTGTAGTAGTAGAGGGGCGACATACTGATTAGCCCCGATATGCTGTTTTGCGCCGATTTATATATTTAGGATTAAATATAGGGTTTGATCGTAGCGTCGTTATTTTACGATTACAAAACAAAATAATCATTATTTAACGATAATACTGCAAATCTGTAGTACGTTAATACTGCACTTTAAAATAATTTGAAATAATTCTTTAACGAATATTTGTATGTTACTTTTTTCGTTCCATGACCTCGTTCAAAAACAAATAACGATGTTTGAGTTTGATTAATCGACGTTCGAGTGGTTTTTAGTACACACGAGTGTAATGGATAGAAGATTTGCTTAAAAGCCTCTGTTTTACGTAATTCAGAGTGATTTTGTTTACAGGTACTAGCATAATAAAAGGACATAAGAGGAAGTCACGAGTCTAGGTCTTTTTCGAGCGATATAACTTTCGTATACTTATTACACCGTTTATGCTACAAACGACATTGGATCTTTTTGGTATATACTCATTTTAACACATACTAGGAATAATTCTTTCTTATTTATTTATCTGGACAAACAGTCGTTTCAGTTCAGCATACTACACAATTACACAATTGAAGGATTGATTTAAAAATACACGAATCGTCGCACAAATTCTCTGCATACTTTTTATCTTTATGTTGCGTATGTTTGAGCTGCATAGTAATAAAGATATGATTTTAGGAATATCCTCACATTAATTATGTTTACATGTACATACGAATCTATTACGTTAGAGGTCGAAGGAAAAATTATTTTGAGATTCTATAAGGTATCTACACTGCAATGTATTTTAGAAATCCTAAATCAAGAATTATAAAACTCTCACTAGTGCTACAGTGGTCTTATTTGTTAAATTATAAGTTTAATGGTAGCGATTAAGGTTTTAAGTTTTCCTATAAGTAAAAAATAACTAACACTGATAATGTTTTCAGTGTACGAAGATGTCTTGAATACTATACCCCACTACAAGGTAGATTTAGCACGGAAAGCGTGTGTGATATTGATAAATGGTGAGTAACTAATGTTACGTAGAAATTTAATCACGTGAAATTTTATGTATTAAACAGAACAGCTGATTGGATAACTATTTAATAGATTATACCTTAAGCGGTCGGTTAACGCAGAGTTTTCCTTGGGTGCCCTCTTAACTATAACTAAACTATAGTTCTTTGGGCTCTACGGCTATTTTTATCCAAAATAACCTTAAAACCCGGCTAGTACGAGTCGAATTTGCCCCCTTTTTAAGGTTTTTTGTTAATCTGCGAAAATTTATCTTAATTGTCACGGTATCAAGTGATAGAGAAACAAGGCTCAGTAATGGGGTGCCGTTTTTGCCCTTCGGAAATCTAAAAATGTAAGGTGGATGTAATATTTATCCAATGACGAAATTATCTGCATGTCAGGATTACTTTTTGATAAGGTGTGCCAAGTGCATTTGCGAGATACCTACTTCATAATCACGCGTTTATTACGTGGTGGTGTTTGCGGTACAAAATAATAATTTAATGGTAATTTAACTTGAAAAATACAACTTACAAGCGGTCTAACAGAAATACGATATTTGATCAGTCTAGACGGTAAGCTATTAAACAAAATGAGCCATTAATCTGTAAATAAAGGGTGGACTTGATTATAAAGCTGTATTATTAGGATTCTAACTGATAATAAATCATACTAATATTATAAACGGTAGAGTTTGTAAGCATGGATATTTGTTATTTTACGTAAACACTACTGATTGGATTTTAATGAAACTCTACGGTAATATTATAATACATAGGCTAATTTATAAAGATATTGTAGGAATTGTCCGAATTCACTACAAGTAAGTAGGAAAAATCTACCACCTGCGAGCTTTTCTGGCGTGCGCTGCCAAAGCAGCTATAGTTACAGATATGTAATGTTTAATGGAAATGCTTATCTTGGATAGTCCTACTAAAAGCTCGGCACGTATATCTATATATTATATGAAATCAGTATAGCAAACATTCTACTATTAAAATTTATAATTTATTTCAAATTCAAATTTTGTAGTAATAAATTAAGGTCTGCACGCAAATTAGATATATAATCAAATATGTTCGCGCGTACGGGTAGATTAACGCGGGCGGAGTCGCAGGGAGCAGCTAGCATCTTAAGCGGTTGACACATATGATCTCTCCTATCGGTCGAAGTATGATGATATTATGTTACCGTTGGCTGGATTTTTTCTTTCATACGAAACAATTGAGCTCGAGTTGCTTAGAGAAGCGCTAATCGCCACCCATGTACTATTGCAAAGTCAGGAGGCTTGCAGGTGTGTTGCCAGTCTTATACTCTCTTCTTTAACTAACGACCCAAGTCGTGTCGGCTCGAAAATATATTCACTGGTAACTGCTTCTGACGTGCCTCGCAGACAATTTCTATAAACCGCTCTGTTTTGGAACGCTAGGTTAATAATTTAAAATCCAGGTTTTGAGTTACAAACACATACCAACTAGCGACCCGCCCCGGCTTCGCACGGGTGCAATGCTGATACTAAATACACTACAGAAAAATAAACGCGTCCGGTCGCTGCTAAATTCAAAGTGCTATGCTAACGCTACGTCCCGCAATTTTTAAATCTGTAATATCTTCGAAAATATTCACTTAAATCATACGGTGTAAAGGGCCATATAGATCTATATTAAACGAACAATGTATTCAAGGTATTTAATTGGTTAATGCTGTATTGGTTAAAATCACATCGAAAATTAACCATTATTTATTGCAATGTAAGCGGAAAAAATGTAATTATTTACGACATCAGATTAGAAACCTCAAAAATACAACAGTACTTCTCTACTATTTAATGGATATTATTATACATATAAACCTTCCTCTTGAACAACTCTATCTATTAAAAAAAAAACATATCAAAATCCGTTGCGTAGTTTCAAAGATTTAAGCATACAAAGGGACAGAGAAAGCGACTTTGTTTTATACTATGTAGTGATTTATACTCCGTATAATATAGCATTATACATTGGTGCGGACAAATGTATAACAATTTGTTTTATAACCGGAAACCTTTTTTCTACATCGAAAAGTGCCAAGTGTTTTCGTGGGCGTCAGCATGTGACCATTTTAAAAACCATTTTGGCACATACATTTGTTACCTTGAAATTTTTAATTTTAGTTGCCTTAATGCGTTTTTCCTGACACCAATGTCAGTGCATACGGTTCATTAACAAATGATACATATGTTTTCAAAAAATATATTATTATAAGGAATAATTACAGTTTTATTTAACAAATAAAAATAGCTCAAAAGCTAATCAATATCAAAAAAACTATTGAACTATTATATAAATCAATAAGGTCACTAGTGAGACAAACAAAATCATTGTTAGAAATAGCTGACATATAATTTATGTTTAAAAGATCACGGTTAATCCTTCTACTATAAATAGAAAAATATAAATATTCATAACCCGTATAATCTTACCTGTTTCTAGTAACTAGAAATTCATAATTATTGATTTGTTAATGAAACCAACCGCCTAACGCGAGTTTGTTGCAAACTGTTGGGAAATGAATAATTATCAAGAGAAGCATCTAACTTTGACAATGTCGAAGACAAAATATTTCGTTGACGTATTTTGTGTGAAGATTTTTTTCGAGATCTTCAAAACCCAAGTGACCCAAGTGGGACTTGACTTCCAAGACCAGAGAACTCCACCTCGTCGAGCGCTGTTCGAAGAGGAAACTTCTATGTGGGTTTTTTTCGCGAAGTATTGTTTTCATATTGGTCTATTAGGGTTTTGAACTCCACCTTCGTACATCTGGAGCTTTATATACTTCAATCAATTGTTTAGATTAATTGGTTGGTCACTAGCAACTCTCAGCTTAATTTTGACAGAAAGAGACGAAACGTTATTTAACAACAGCTAAAAGAGTGAAATATTGTTATTTATGAATGTCCTTCAACGTTTAGTTGTGTGATAACGTGACCTTAAGTGATTTAATATAATCTAGTTAAGGCGCTTCGCCAAAAAAGGGATTTGCTCAAGCAATGGCAACACGATCAGACATCTTTCCAAATCGAAAACTGAGCATTAAAATAACGTGCGCCCTAACGTAAAACGTTTTATTACCTCAACAGTAATCGTATATGCGATTTAAAAAGAACGGACATTGCCATATTGAAATTTTTCGATTATCATATTTTAAGCATTTTATTGCCATTTTACAATGTGATAAATTATGACTATGATACACAATTATATAAAGTATCTGTACTTTTGTATCGATGATCAAATATTTTATAGTAACGAAATCAATTTAGTTGTTGAACCAATTTATATGAATTTTTCTAATCTATTGAACCTGATATGATTGAGCTACTCGATGATATGACGCATATTACGACTATATTGTGTTCTCGACACCATCTCGAACAAACATTTTTATACTTTAAAGCGCACAGAAAAATATGTGCCCAAACAGTACATATAATACATCACAAAGCGCACTGAGATAAACATTTCAAAATGTTACGACTTAATGAGCAAAATGAAATCCAAGTAGAAACAATATTTGAAACGCACTTCCGAATAGCATTCCTCTAGAGTTGTACTATGCATTTAACATCATGTGAACCCCCTGCCCGTTTGCCCCTGTTTTATAAATAAAAAGTAGAAAATGTATTGATATTATAAATTTATTTATTTACCTATATTATGGATGCCATGCAGCAATGCTTATTTACATTCATATGCTGTTTTATTACCGATGCAGGGTCTTTAGCGGAATTAGAAAAGATGCAAGGTGACTGGATTTGCCTGCTAGTTTTATTAACAACTTAAGTAGGTAAATTTAATTGACAATCGATTACGTATTCATTCTAATTTTACCTCGTTAAGTCTTATACGTACAACAGTAGTATTATCGAGATTATATTTCTAGTCTTTATCATTATTAATCATACAATTAACACTTATCTCTTTCAGTCAAATCATCTTTACGATGTGTTGAAAAGAGACACGTGAGTACTGATTTTAATGATCATAAAAAATATTGCATTTAAACTTATTAGCCTCAGTGAAAAAAACAGTTCGAAGGTGGTTTTATAATTTGTAGGCTAATTATTTTCCCTGTCACATGCAATATCCTTTAGTGCATAACTAAAGGATATTTTGACGACCTCGGACGCGGCCGTCAGTTATTCCCTTGTTCGGTGACGATGTATGAATTTTTATTTTGGTACGGCTGGCGATGAATCTCATGGCCTATAATAATTAGGTCATACAACTTGAACGTTTATTAATGTAAAAAACGATGTCGATGATGGATTTTACCTAACACTGAGTTGTAACCATCCTTTTGAGCGAACTAGAGTACAATAGGATTACGACAATTTACAACAGATTAAAAGGAACCCAAGTTTGTGTTATGACATATTGTATCAGTGAACTTATTTTCAAGTCTTAACCTGCATTATTAATTGGTTTTATGAACTCGGAACATAAAAACAGAACAGGCAAAGATTGAACCATTGGCTTTATGTACGAAATCATATGAGATTTTGAATCGAACATTTTAAGGTGAAGGGCTTGTTAGAATTTCAATATAGTTAGGATCTATCCTACTTGGGCATCCCGAAAACCTAACGCTCAAGCGATATCTATAGTCACGAGATTTATACAACTTCGTATATCGTCACGTTTGTATAGTCAAATATATGTATTTTGCCTAATGTCATAACGATCTATTAGCCTTAAAATTGTAATAATGAGATATTAATTTGTTTATTTATATTTTTATAAACAAACGAATATAATTAAGCTATTTAGTTTTAACAAAGTAGATTTAAATTTAATGTTATAGATAAAATATGAAGGGCGTGTATTTTTTATTTTGAGTCTATATGTATTTTTTTTTAATAAAAATATTCTTGACGTGTACTTCGATACTACAATTTTGACAATCCCTCTTCTGTCAGATTAAAGCAAATTTATGTTTGCTCAAATTCGCACGTTAAGCGGCGTTTCGTTGCAGAATCTGTCAACAGCTGATAAATTTTGCCGCGCTTTTGTGCAAACTCGTGCGCGAAAACATCCATATATTGAGAAAACTTGTATATAATGTCAGTACCTATGTAACCGTCGCGGGATGTTAGCGTGGGGTAAATGATGAGTAATTTAAATATTTCGATTTGCATGTGAATATCGTGAAATGAAATCTGTGGTGTTTTGAATTGCGTTTGTGAATTTCATCAAATATTTGTACTGGGTTAATATTAAAATGGCAGACGAGAAGTAAGTAACTAAACCGCTGTTATAATATTAATATATTAAATTCTGTAAATATATCTAGTAAGATTTTATTACAGGTGAACTTTAGTGAAGTCATGAAATGTTTTCGTTTGTATTGCAAATTATCTGCTGTAGTTATTGGAACACAAATATTTATTGTAATTTAATGTATCTTTCTTGTAACTGATCTTAGCTCTCCGATTGATAATTATTAAACGAATAAGTGGTTTCCTACAATTTAAATCACTCAAAGCTTTAATCTCTAAAATATTTTATTGTATAAACATGGAATTAGTTCATCGTGAAGTGTCGAAGTATCCGGTCCAAATTAACATTTAGATAAATGGGCTAACCATAATGTTCTATGCTTAAGAAGTTTTTAATAATTTCGCTTCGACAATTTATATACGCATTTTCATTAAAAATAGTAAAAAAGTAAAACTGTGGTAATTAAAGCTCTTTAATTCGTTTTTAAAATAATTTCATATTATTATAATTATAATTTTAGTATTGCAATACGGAAAGATCACTTCACAACCGAATGGGTGTGATAATACTATTTATTTATTTAGAGTAATAAATATTCACATAGTTGCATGTAAATTGATAATGTTCGTAAACAAATGTTATCGTCGCTTTATTTTTACTGAAAGGGTGATGACCGTATAATACGTATATTCATTTATAGTTTCGACCTCGCAAACCTTATACGAAAAATTTTCTTACCATTTTTGCATTTTTATCTTCTACGAAATAAAACAAAGCAGTTGTTGTTTCCGTGAAGACTGTTGGTCAATTGCATCAGTCGCAGAGACCTCCTTGGACGAGTATACAAGGATAATATAGGTTTTTTTTTTCGTTGACTATCAGTTATCCCCTATATATAATAGTATATATAAGATAAAAGGTATATTAATTAAATGCCTAGTTCATTATTCAGATTAAATCTACTCATAAATCTTACTGGTATAGAACAATTAAATTCAATCAGAAAAAAGTAACAGCGTTGGATAAATTAATTTTACATATCTTCAAAAAGATTTAAATTATTATGAAAAAAAAACTCGAAATAATTAACATAATTCGACGTTACGTTTTGTTTTCTTGGTCTTTGCTGACCATGAGAATGACAATTGACATTTCAAAGGTGTTTATTACATATTTTAACAACATACTCGTAGCATTTATTTTAACTAATCTCTGGCTGCTCTTGATTTGAAAAGTTTACTTGTTCAATTGGTTTTTCGCAAAAATTTTGAGGTTGCCTCTGATGCGTTCGGGCGTCAATAAAAATTATTAGTCTCGAAAAAAAATTAATATTAAATAAAATATAAATAATTTATTCCAGTTTTAATGTCTATAATATGCTTAAGGCTTTCCGTGAAACTTTGTCTTTGTATTGTTTTAGTTTTTGTAAATGAATTCGTGAAACATATTTTCGTGACATCTTGATTTACATGCTGTATCCCTTATACGTGTTTTTCGTATGTATCTGTTTTATATATTATATAATTGTACCTTGTCTGTTTTGTAAATTATTATTTATTAACAATTAGATTATTATATAACTTTTTTACTTACTGTTTTGGGTTTGTACGGTTTATGGCACAGCCGGGAATCGATCATCGCTTAACCACTATGCTTACTAATATAAGAATTAAATATTATTAATTAAATAGCATTCGTTTAAAAATATTGCGAAATTTTTCCCTGAGCACATTCTATTGCGGTAAAAAATGTGTACAAATCCGTGCATTTTCATATAATTAAAATACAACTTTGTCGATCGTTGAATAATTCATTTCAATGTATTTAGGCAATGTTGACTTGTACTTAAAAAAATAATCTGTCACAAATGTATTGAATTTAAAATGAATCAACTTCTTAATTAATTTCTTCATATTTCTTTAACCAAATAATTTTTTATTCTAGTGTGACGTTGAAGACAAAATATTTTCTTTTCCAATGTGAGTGTGTATAATATTTGTATATATAAAATATATTAAAATGGGCATAAACATAAAATGAAGCGATCAAAAAGACATATGTAAATGTTTTTCTCGATAAATTATGTTATCTTGACTAGTTTCAAACAAGTTTGTAAAATTCTTGCTAAAAACATTGAATGATTTTCTATATTAAAATATGTCATAATTTTCTCTGCACTGTTATATCATATATAATAAAAATACATTGTTATTCCATCCCCCTTTGAAATTACGACCATCTAGGAGCGCTTTTGGGATTTCGTTGTTGACATTCCCAAGGCAGGATTTGATCTCTTCCTTTTAAAAGCTTTCCTTTTTTCCTCCCTTTTTTTACGACCCTGACGTAGTGGATCTCCTTGTCCCTTACTATCTTCCCTACAAGTACAACATGGGTTCCTTCAAATAAGAAGTTTCTCTTGAACAGTCGAAGTCGCTGTGTGTACCTAATACATCATTCACACTTAAAGTTATAGTGGAGATAAAATCCCGCCTTAAATACAATTTTAGGTAAAATACGTAATTTTTTTATAATACAGGCAAACGGGCTGGAGGTTCACCCAATATTAAGTGATACCACAATGCCAGCCTCAATTGAACTGATTTTCTTAATATTTTTGCTTTGTTTGAGAGAGTTTTGTTGTCGGAATATTTTTTATTAAATTAGTTTCAATTTCATACGTTATAAACATTCGATTCAAATTCAAGCGTATATATTTTTATCACCGACATTAATTTCAGTTCAATACTATTCTTCTGTTGTCCTTAGGTTATATATGAATAAATTATAAAATCTTTTTATTCCGTTCTCAATATGGTTGCATTTATAACACTACATGTGCCCTGCGGTTTTTAATAGCATTTGTTGGCAATGCGGTTAATCCACGCACTCAATCAAAACTGTATACGTTTATTTTGTTTATAAGACTATCTCAGTCAAACTGTTAAAGCAACATTTTGGACGAGGTCACTTTTGCGTTTTATGAATACAACGTTTTGTTGGCAGCGACAGATTTTTATTTTTTTAAATTATTTAACATTATATAGCGTTTTCTATAAATTTTCTGTGATTAGCGCGCTCAATCGTATAGAAGTGAGGTTCATTCATTAGTGTAACAAATTCGGGACCATGGGACCTGTATTGTAGACCTTTATTTATTTGTTTATTAATTACATCTGACTACTATCATTACATGATCTTGTTGCAATAGTTAGTTGCTTAAAACTCATAATGAGAATCTTGCGAATTCACTCAAACAATACGAGAAGATGTTCACTCTTTCGTGAACTCGTTTAGTACATGTATAGCCCTAGTGACAGACGTCTTAGCGAGCAGGTTAGTTCTTCCTGCGGGCACATGTAGCAGTTGCGAGCTGCGAAGACATACCTACCTATCCGAGACGACTTTCAGGTACCACAGCACTCCCGGGTTTTGTGCAATACCTCGCACTTTGTCATATACCCACAAGTTGCGACGTACTTCTTTTTGTCTAAGGATAGGGTCGCTTGTAAATCCAAAAACAAAATATAATACCAGCAACACTCTAAAACAAATGTAATCAGTACATTTTCCTTAATTTAAATTACACATTTCTAATTATAAATTTCGTTGTTAAAATGACATTTTATACACAAGCTAAATAATATAATAATAATAATAGACTAAAATATGTATTCCCCATAACGAATCAATTTTTAAGACTAGATTTAGGTACATTTATCACAGACTTATTTGGCAGCACAGAGCTACCTCGTTTTGTTTAAGGCATGTAATCAGACTACATGTACTGAGATGGCGCAAGTGTTAAAAAAATACGTGATTTGACGTAATCTGATTAAAAAGTTATTTGCTATTCACTTTATATCTTTACAGCGTGAAATTTGTTATAGGATAAAGTTTTATCGATGTTATATTGACTTTAATTGTTTTTGATAAAAATGACAAAATATGTGTAATTTGTAACAACAAAATAATTAAATTTAGTCCGTTCAAAAATTTAATACCTGTCTTCTCTTCTGTTATGCTGAAGTTTAATATACTCCTAAGCATTTTTGGCTATAAAATTCTAATAAGTAGAACAATTTACTACCAATGCTCCACCTCTGTTGGTGCCGCGTGGCGAGGATGCTCCGGTGTCGGGCTGAAACGTGCATCGAGTGTTTGGGGGTATTTTCGCGAAATATTGCTTGTTGTTCTGTTATAATATTACACTATGGATTTATATTAATAATACACGGCTGTAAATATTTCTGAATAACGAAAAATTGTATTTGAACTGGTTGAAAACGTTATTTATTTATCGAGACATCGCGTCTTCTCGGGACAAAGTGATCCTTCATAATACCCCTTTACAAATTCTTCGGGAAATGTATTGAGGTTGAGTCGGTTCAACTGTTGGGGCAAGGTTAAGGTTTTTGGCGTAGTTCCAATGTTATCACGGCATGATATCGTGCTCGGTCAATGCTCTTGCCACTTCTTATGCAAGGGTGTGAGATTGCACAGAATTATATATTTTGGGGTATCGTATAAAATCTATAAATCGGTCTCGCATTGTGGGTTTACAAATCGCGTATACATTAATTCACTTACATATTTCTCTCACTAAGCTAAAGATCTTCCAGTTTTTACAATACAGTCTATATTCAATATCACGGATTGTCGTAGCTGTTTGATATTATAAGCTTACAGCGATCAGTTTATTAAGTGTCAATATTCATATTGAATAGTATTAAAAATTAAGAAACTTGTCTAGCAGAGTCAGGCAGAAATCCAAGAGTTTGATTATTCATAACCTCATTAGTGTACCAATGCAAGCCAATATATAATTACAGTTCAAAGTCCACTCCACTTTCGTCAAAGGGTACTTTGCCAAATGCTGAAATAAGAAATACCAAAAACACGGTACGCTCACGTGATCGGCTTATGCTCAAATTTCTGTGTATTTACTTTTGTTTATTATGTAGCTTGGTTTCAGAAAATTTGTTAATGTACAATGTTATTTGGCACGAAATTGATTTTTCCGCCTTTGGAAACAAAGAACTTGCACTGATTATACACAAGTTACTCATACCCCTTACCCCATTTAGTCAAACCAGCTAGGCCATTTAATTCGTCTTATAAAGGATAAATAGTTAGGTATAGATATTAGGTTTTTAGATTATAATACGATTGAAAGGGTTGAAACCTAATATAGGATTTAGCGTTGTCTATAAAACTGAGTATCCCGACAGGTAGACATAGTTTCTAATATTTACGATTTTTATGCACAATTTTTAAGACAGGTATATGAGATGGCAGCGATATCAACGCTCGCCCGTACGGTGAAGAAAGCATCGTCAGTAAATGGTCACACCTTAGATACAAAATCTATGACGTTTACCAGACTCAGAGAGGTAAATTTGAGACCCAGATTTGCGCCAATTATTTCGGTCAACAAATAACAATCATACCGACTTTTAGTTAATTAATCAAAGGAATCCTTAAAACTGCATCTTCCAAATACAATGGTAATCACGACTTCAATGTCTTTAAGATATTCTTGATATGTGACGTTATAAGTATTTAACCGACAAAGAAAATTGACAAACTATATTTATTCTTATAATAAAGCCTTTTTCTGTTAACATGAACACACCACTACGGTTAAAACTTACAAGGTTTCGGTCAAAGGTACGATTAAGGTTTTAATTATAAGAACTAAGATTGCTAGGTCAGAGCTTAGGAGCAAAAAATTATAACAATATAAATGCTTATTCAAAATCTTTTAATATTCATTATATTAGTTTTATTAGCTAAAAGAGAACTTGAAACTTCCAGTTATGTAAATAATATAACAAACTAGCTGTGGTTTTATCCAGTATAATTAAAAATGCTCGATTCCTATTAACAGTAGCGAATTGCAATATTATATAGCCAAAATAAGGATATATACGAATACTATCGAATACTAAAAGAACTTTTCAATTTGCACCAGTAATTCGTGCATTAAAACAAGCTTTATAATATTGTTGTATATTTCTGAGTTAAAGAATTTTTATTAAAATATCTAATCTTTATTTGACATGTATTCTTTTAATTTGACTCTGGCTTACGTACCCTTAAGTGCTAGTGATTATTATCTTATCATGTCATACATCAAAGTATCACAAGACGCTTCAAGTGTTTGGGTATTATTTATATATCATGATAATCTGTGAGAGCATTTCTTTGTTTCCTAAAAATATTGTTGTTGGGCGACGTTATTTTAAGATTTATACATATAAATAACACATATATTAGTATATAAAATATAAATAATAGGTTTAAATAGCAGTTATTTTAATTCAATCATTTTTATATATGTGACGCGAAATAGTTTTTTAAAGAAAGCATGTCAATTAAATTAGACGTATATTATTTGGTAATAAATAACTTTGATTTTTCGAGCGATTTTTTTAATGATTTAATAAAATGTAATGTATTACGATGTAATAAGATTATTTAAAGATTTTTACCATATGTAGACATTGCCACGAAGTTGGTACTAGCAACTATGTTTTACCGGGGTGCGAATGCGGTACAGAGTTATCCCAAGATGTTCTACACTTGCTAAGTCACTGGCCGATTTTTGGCTCGGCTAGATACGACCTGAAACAGAAACGTGACAAAAAACTAACGAATGTAGTATGGACAGATGTGATAACTAGTGCTAGTTCCAGGTCGTACCTAGAAGAGTACTTTGCGAAGATTGTGCGTGTAGTAAAAGTCACGAATGATAATCGTAGGAAGCGCAGGCTCACAGAAGGGGGCTTAACTCGCCCATAAATATTGTTGAATATTTCAGGAGGAGTCTCAATAGCTACCTCCTGTGAGCTTGTTATTTTAAAGATATATAAAGGCCTGGCCCAGAGGTCGGGGTATGCGACAGTAAATTAAAAAAAAAAACTATGTTTTTACATTTTATAAATCCTATTTTATTGTATGCAGGACCTCGCTGATATTCAGTACACGCGTTTTATGTTTCAATTATGAAGCCGGCTTTATCATTTAAATTTAATTATATATTAGTAAGCACGTGATATTGATAACGTTGCTCATACGCATATCAAAACATTACATATATATGTAGGTAAAATATTAATTTTTAATAAGCCACTAAAACTGTCGATTATGTCTGAAATTATTTTCAAATATTGACGAAAATTTAACTTACGAAAATTGGCTAGTATGCTATGCATTAGAAAATGAGCTAAATGCACAATATTATATGTCAGTGGCGACTCGAATATGTGGCAGGCCTTTATGCAGTTGTGTATATAACTTTTCTTATTCAGATTATATTTAAAAGTGTATGTATTTTCCATATTCTAATTATTATCCTACATGATTCACGCATTTTACCGAATTTAAAATACAAACTAGAAATATACAGATATAATTATTGCGTGATCTAGAAGCCAGCTGTTTACCGACCGGTGTCGTATTACAATTATATAAAATTTAATATCGTATATCGTCTACCTATGAGATATTTTTTAATAAATATAAATTTGACATGCAAGAATTCAAAATGATCAAGCTATATCAATAACTTGTGACATTCACCTCAATAATTTATAAAGTTTTTCGAGTTACAAGTAGGTAGTATTTGTTTACTTTTCCTACACGCACTGATTAGATCGGTTCGGTTGCATTTATCAGTTGTTACTATTGATTAAGTGGTGACCGACCTAAAATGGGCAGAACTTAATATAAAAATCGGGTGATGAGACAATTTTTGTGTTTGGTGTTTATAATTGGCGTGATTTTACAGCGTGTTAATTTATGAACGTACAATTTCTATGAAATACAGATAGCATGTAAGTTAACAGTTATTAGTATCGCCGGTGTAATTCCTGTTACGTTTAATTTCATGTTATAAACGTAATTTGTTTGAGGCTGAGCTATTTAATAGAAATAAGCCAGTCATCAAGTAGTCGGTTGCCTCGTTTTATTAGGTGACGATATATAAAGTAAAGTGGCGATGGAGTGTTGTTTTTATGAATATAGATGTTAGCTTCGACGGCAAGTAATGACCATATACTTGACACGCCAAAATTCCACCACCACCATGATATGGAACTGTCAATAGAGGTATTTTTAAACCATTACGCTTTCGGGACCTTCAAAACATTCCTTCATTTGAAAGGTCGGCACTTGCCTTCGGGCAGTGTGAGTGTACATGAGTGATTGTCACTTACCATCAGGTAAGCCTCCTGCTCACTTTCCCCGTTTTATAAATAAAATACTCTCTGTTGTGTACTCTATTGAGGCTATAAGTGTCCAAAACAGTCACGATGTATGGGCACGGTAAAAGCGCCTTGGTGACAACAGCGACCTCTGATTAGGCACCCTTAAATTGAAGGATTGAGGATTGAAAAGGTCCTTTTTTGTATTTTACTCAATGATGTATGTAAACGTGTATTAAGTGTGATTGTTATTAGGTCCAGTGTGGCAAGCATTACAAAGGATGGGGTGCCATATTACGGTTCTGTGTAAGTTATCACATACGACTTTTTGTGTGTGTACATATTTTGTTTTTAGTTAGCTTTTATAGTTAGACAATGTAGTTAGTCAGTTTGAGAGAAGAACACAACATTCAATTAGTACTAACATACGACGTTATTTGTTTACATCGAGACTTGTATTACGGTTGTTAGTACAAGTGATTAAAATATACATAATTTGGTAATTTATATACATAAATGTATTTAACACCCCGACTCATCACAGAAATTAAGACCCTACCGGGCTTGAAACCGGGACCCAACCAGTCCATGATGTCAATATTCGACGGGGTCGTCAAACCTAATCATATAATTTTGTTGAATGGGAAGACTTGGATGTCCAATTTTTCCGTTCCGTATAGATTATATTTGATAATGATGACGTCAGTGGCGTATATGGTTCCTAATCCTGTTGCATATTGGCATAAAATTGGAATAAAATAGCGTAGACTTAATCACTGCTCGATCCAATTAGGTATGAATGAAGTAACCCGTGAAGATTTTCATTTATGCTCCGATTCTCTTATTGACGGCAACAGCGAAATACCGTCTCGAATTGACAAATTATTCCTCGAGAAATGGACTATTCAACACAAAAGTAACTTTTCAATTCGCACCAGTCGCTCCTAAGTAGAACCGTCCTAAAAACACTTAAGCTTTCTAACAATGGTTTATATATAATAACCTAAATATTTTTAAATCGGATCATAATTTGGAATTACGTTTATAAGAGATATAAACGCAAACGTGTAACAATAGGTCGGCTTATCATCTGACTAATTAGAGCAATTGATAATGACCATCATTTTGGCTCACGTCCTTTGTTTGACTTTGATCTACCGTAATCGTAGCTGAGCGAAACACGCGTACTTGACAGAAATGTGTTTTATCTTTATAAGACAAATAATACAGATTTTATCTTATAAATACCGCTTTTCAGTTTCTCGATAGTAAATGTTATTGAAGAGGTCATTATATCTCTCTAAATAGTGAACAAAAAGTTCTAATTTATATAAGACTGTTCATTGGTATATAGACTATAAATAATATTACTTAATTATAAACCCTTCAACCCTTTTTATTATATCATAAACCAAATTAGAAGATATTATAATAACTATTAGATTAGATACGAAGCTAGCTGAGGTGGTAGCCGCAGCAAACAAACAGGATAAAATAGTAAAAATGCACAATCAAAAAAACTTGACTTATTCTTATCAAATTATAACCCCAGGATACATCAAAAAAATCTCTCTTATAAAAATCTTCCAAAAAAAACTCAAAATAAGACAATATCATATTCAAAAAAACAAAAAAAAAATTAAAAAATAAAAAACTAAAAAAAAAAAAACCCTCTTTAAATTCAAAAACAATATACATACCCTAGATATACCCTCTTGCTGGGAACAGAAAGGCACCGCCAAAACGCTAGGAATACGCACGAGTGTCATGTCATTGCTCAGGTCACCCCGCGAATGTGGAAAGCACTGACCCAAGCACAGAAGGTTCACATTGACCTAAAGGGTCTGGGTGGAGGATCAGTCCCCACTTGAGCAGTGCACCACGTGTCTCGGATACGGTCACACGAGGAAGCACTGCCAAGAGGGAAGGCTGACCTGCTCCCAGTGTGGGGGAGAGCATCTGAAGTCTGACTGCCAAAACAAAGATAAAAAACCAGAGTGTGCAAATTGCAAGAGAGCAGGACTGGACAGCGCAAATCACAGCGCGTTTAGCGCTGATTGCCCAGTGCGAGTAAGTGGGATACTGGCCAGGAGATCAGTTGTGTACTGCTGACGTACCCCTAGGCAAAATCTGGACAGGGCAAGTAAATAAACAAAGATCCACCCTTGCCAGGATGACTTGCAAAAGTACAAAACGGGAAGATTAGGGACTACAAAGACAAAAGAGCCGGTAGAAAAAACGGAGCTGGCAGCCAGACAAAAGCGAAAATTGTCGTACAAGATGATGATTCCATCCTCGTTACACAATACTACGAAATACACAGCCCGAACATGGCTGCCAGGTCCTTAAACAAAGCGTAGGGGGCTTAGTGTGGTTCCTATTTATCCCAAACTACATCAAAACTCTCTAAAAGGGTGAGACCCAACTTCAAACACTATCAGAGCTAACTGAAATGGAACATACAATGTCGGAAGGCGAAACTGGACCTGCTTTCGTTAGAAAGTTAGACAGTTGCCTTCGAATAAGAACTCACATCACATTACAATAACACCTCAGACGTCACTACACTTTTAAAAACTATATCCAACACACACAACTAATCACAGACACTTACGACACACACATGCCAAATGTAAAGTAAGAGAAAAACGTCCCACTCTGGTAAAGAAATTATGAAAGATCTGATAATAATGCTACTCGATGACCTCGCGGTTTGGCTGTGGGATGAATTTGGAGATAATTCTAGATCATAAATTAATTTTAAAAATAATTATAAATTTAAATATAACGTATAAAAATTAATTGGTAATACTAAGTAATATAATATTTCTAATAAAAATATAAAATTTAAATAAAAGATAAATTATAAAAAAAACTGTAAATAAACTATAAATTAAATTGTAATATTATTATACATAACATAACTAAAAAAAATAACAAAATAAATATTAAAACAATAAAATTTAATTTAATAAAATTAATATTATTTAAAAGATTTAAAAATAAATTAAAAATTAATAAAATAAATTTAAATAGAAATTTTTTACTACATCCAAAAAAAAACTAACAATATAAATATAATTATAAAATAAAATTTTAAAAAATAAATATAAATTTTTTTAAAATATAACTTAAACTAAAAAAATAATAAAATATAATAAATTAAAATAAAATTTTAAATAATATTTAAAAAATTATAATTTATTTAAAAAAATTTTATTTATAAGGAAAATTTATTTTTTTAAAAAAAATATTAATATTAAACATTTCCATGACACAAGGTCTACCCAAGGCACCCTCACAATGCAAATCTAAAATTCCTAAGTAATTATTATCACCTTGAGACCTTGGTAGCTCAAATAAATTCTATTATACAATTATACTGGTCTTTAATCTTTGTTTTTTCGTATTGACTTCCATTTCCATTAAATAAGCACATATATATTTTAGTAGAATTAGAAATATCTGACTCGTGATAATTGTTGCAAGACCAAACGGATAATTTATGTTTATTTTTACTTTTATACATAAAAATATTGCTGCTCCAAGATTTAGTATTTCGTAAAATACCATAAAATAATGCAAATATATATTAATTAAAATTTAAGAAATCCAATTTCATGTATGTGTGTACCTACACATATTTCAAAATATATAATATGAGTCGAAAAATGTCGAATAATTTTCACGCAAAAAAAAGTTCATAATAAATCATCAAATCCCCCTTTTTTTTTTTTTTTTTTTTGGCCAGGTTTTTATTTCATCTCAAATTTAATGAAAAATATACGTAATTCAAATTAAACGGACAGCAACAAAGATATAGTTTGCAATTATAACCAAAATGAATCGTGCAACGATGATACATAAGCAGAAATCGTTTAATATCTATTTAATTACATCATTATATACTTATATCATCAAATATTCAAAATTGCTCATTATTAATTATTTTTAGGAAAGTTAAGCAAGTATATAAACGTTAAATTATTTCCCGGAAGCGAATATCAACCTAACTGGTCACGAGACAAACAATTATTATTGGGGGTGTTGACAGTTGACCTGCGGATAACCTCTCTGAGTCATATTTACTTGCGAATCAATTAATTTTATTGTAAATGTGCTGTTTTATCTGTGGATGACATTACCACGTGTTAAGTACTTGTATTATATAGACTATCGCATCTGATGCGAGATAAGGATGAGGTTCTAGTTTTGCTCTTTATCTAATTGCTAAGTATTTAAATTTAGAGTTTTAATAAAGTATTACCGCCTTTGATCACAGCGTAAACGCCATGTGTCAGAAAGATACGATACGATACTTTTTATTTATATAATGCCCTTTGTCAATTTGTTTTAGACAAAGATTTTCGTGATATGGAAACTAAAATAAAATCTATTTTGTGGAATTGGCGACGTTACTTGAACGTAGAACTTAGACGTTATTTGAAAACTATGTTCCGGAGACGGATGAAAAAAATTACAATTTATTAAGACACCCACATACCAAACAACCATGGGGATGTGATGGGAAATATATTGACTTTTCGTCACTATAAACTGAAGAAAAATTGTAGTGCTTGTATTTTTTGACGCTATTATTATATTATATAAATTATATTAACATGATTTTAATATAATCTGTATTTGACCAGTTTATTTTTATTTTGGTAGTAGTACGTCATAGCCATTTGTGTACATATTTTAAACTTCAACTGCTAATCTCAAAATGTGTTGTTTAATTTTCTTATTAGATCACTGTCTTTTCAGAAGCGACGCTACGCCCTTCATCAAAAATGCAGTCAAAGCATCAATCACGAAAACGCCGGAAAAGCCGCCAAAAGAAAAAACAGGCAAAGAAGGCAGAGGGAAGGCTTTTAAGCAAATAATCGCGGCTTTGATCGCGAATTTAGGCACTATTAATACTGGCATGGCATTTGGATTCTCCGCGACGTCTCTGCCACAACTGAAAAGTGGTAACTCAACTATAACGATCACTGACAATGAGGCCAGTTGGATTGGTGAGTTTTCTTTACAAATAAATTGTAATATTTATAATTTGATTTAATATCCTATTCTTATATCTGTTGCTTTCGATTGTTGATTGGTTTTTGTAAAAAATGTATATGTCTATTGTGTAAGACCTACACTTAACTTATTGATGATCCTGAATACTAGTAGTTATTTTAATAATAAGCTGTACATAAAAAAATATTGATGAATAATTTTGTAATGTGGTATACTTTAAAGCATTGTTTTTCAACCTGTGGGTTGGGACCCCCCAGGGTGTCGCGAAGTTTCTGTAGGGGGGTCGCCAGAGGTCGAAATAAATGGGTACTTTAGTAAAAAAACCAATAAAGACAATTAATATTGCTAATAGTAATAATACAAATACATACATGATAAAAAACCGAAGTTTCAAAGGGGCTCGCGAAATGTTTTTTTATTCTAGGTCGCTTCATGAAAAAGGTTGAAAAACACTGCTTTAAAGCATAGATGTGGAGTGTCCAATTATTTAAAAGGAGAGCAATTTCCTCTCTTAAGGGCCGACAATGCAAACACTAGACTGGATCTTTATGGGCTGCGACTGTTGCCACTTACGCCACCCTCGTTTACCACCCTTACATTATAAAAGAAATGTTTTTTAGTCTTATTTATAGCTCATGTATGGTTTAATGTCCTATTTTCAGAAACTTATTTAAAATGATTACTCCTTGCAGCAAGTTTAAGTGCAGCTGGAACGCCAATTGGCTGCATTGTTAGTGGCTATCTGATGGACAACATCGGCAGACGGCGAACACTAATATTCACAGAGGTGCCGCTGATTATAGGATGGCTCATGATATCTTTCGCCCAGAATGTTATCATGATTTATATAGGTAACACTTACCATAACATACATATTAACCAATGTAACATTCACTAAACGTAGATGTAGTTATTCAAAAATACATATAATTGTTATAAACATTAAAATCACAACTCTCAAAGAATAACACAAAAAACAAAGAAATAGTTACTAAAAAAAATGAAATATAATGTTAAAATTTTGTCCACACTAAGAACACTGTTTAATCAAAGCCATTCATAAAACCTTAAATTTTTCATAGTAATAATAAATATTGGATTTTATAATCCATAAATAAATTCCTTAATGATGAAGTTTTATCAAATATCTACAATCTTTCCTTCCATTCAATTTGGTTTTAATGGAGACACCAAGAGAGTTGACAAAGAATTTCATTATTTAACTAATTTTGAACCTGCTTCTGTCCAGGAAATGAAAATCCTTTGCCTTTCCTAATTTTGCCCTTTATTATGTACATGTACAAAGTACAGTGTTCGAAATGAACGAAGATCGATGATATTGTATTTCTGACAGGTCGGTTGTTAGTTGGCTTCGGGTCTGGTATGGTGGGTGCCCCAGCAAGGGTGTACACTTGCGAAGTATCACAGCCTCATCTGAGAGGAATGTTGGGAGCTATGGCGTCTGTCGGTGTTTCAATTGGTGTTCTGATACAGGTAGGATTTATATTTTTTATGATCATCAATTTTGTACACTCGCGAAGAGTTTTTTCATCAAAGTTTTCTATGAATCAGGTCTTTATATTCATGTGTTACGAGTACAGGTACAATTACGATCTTATTTTAAAATTTTATTTCCTAATTCATATTTTTTAAATTTGGAAGTTAAAATAGTGCCAGGATGTTAACAATAGTTATTTATAGGTTAACCTAAATATGATTTTTTTTAATTTGCACATACAAGCGTACATCTCCACAGCACGAGGCCTTTAAAAGTATCACAGAGACAAGTTATGAGAACAATTTCACACATTGTTTTACACGATCCTTGAACAAAAGAGTAAATTTAATGTTAACTGGTCATTTGTTGTAACAATGAGTGTTTTTATAGTTTCAGTAATTTACACAATATGTTTTATTAGGGTTCCAATGACGCGAAGTAATTATCTCGAATGAATGTTATGGAAATTTTCACTGGCATGTGACATGTGTGAATAATCCATATTAATTTACACTTTTTGTCTCGTATTGTTCCCGTTTCCCTGTTTATCATTTGGTTAATTATAGTGATGATATGTTTAAAGTATAAATTAAGTATATCTCTCTAACTAGGTAGGTTGGGTTTAGTCGCGCGATATCTTCTTGAGTAAGGCTTTGTATATATATATAATGGTGGCGATTCTGATGTACACACTCTAAACTAAACATCTCTAAATTTAGCTTTAGACCTGTCAAACAGTTTTAGAGAGCGTAGCCTATTCTGTATACCTCTAAATTGATAGCAATAAGTTTTAAATTGTCAATGTAGGAATATGTAGAATAGGTTACACACGTTTGACAGGTACAAACCTAAATTTAGAGATGTTTACTTTTTAGTTTAGAGGTGTACATCAGAATCGCCACTACTAATTATATATATAGTAGTAGTATTTATATGTATAGTTATTTATATATATAGTGTTTATTGCATTCTACATAAACACTATTATTAAATTAGCACAAAGTAACATTATCACTTAAACAAAGTCACGAAAATATCTTACATAAGTTCCAGCAAATCGTTTTTGGACTCAAAACAATTGCATATACTTATAACATGTTATTAAAGTATTTATGAAATATTCTTGCGTCCCTAGATGTACTTGTTTAGAACTTTAAAACTGAAAATAGCTCGACATTATTAACGTAAGAACTGATTGATGATATAATATTTTTAAACGCGATAATTGATAATGATTTATGAGATTTACGCCCCGCCCATTTCCTAATTTAAGATCTTGTGGAATTTTGTTTTGAATGTCTTCAGCTAGTTAGTAGTTAGTAAAAAAATTATGTCGTTTTTTTCTAGATTACTATAATCTAGAAATACAAATTTATTATTTTATTTTATTTATTATTATTTTTTATGAGACAGGGGGCAAATGAGCAGGCGGGTCACTTAGAATATTGCTTACCGCCGCCCATGTACAACCTGCCTGCCTGCAACTCCAGGAGGCTTACAGGCGCGTTGCCGGCCTTTAAGGGATAAATACGCTCTTTTCTTGAAGGCACCTAAGTCGTATCGTAGGAGGTGTATATATGGGAATTTTTACTTGAAGGCAGACCACCGACACCTAAAACAACCAGTAAAATTTAAAATAAATTGCGATGTCATAAAAATTGCTCTGAATGTATGAAATTTGTATAAATTCTCGAAATGTGTTTGTTAGTTTTTGTCACGAGGAGATCGTGTTATCTTAATCTTTACTAACAAACTGGCTAATTTGATTAACGACCAAGATTACGCGCATACAGTTCTGATGTGTCTATTTTATCTGTAAACTTTTTAGACCTGGAGTAAGCAATATATATCAAATCAATATTCTTTTTAAATGTCTACGCCCTTGACGAGTCTGGTCTAGTTAAATTAGCTTTATCAAAACTGAATAAATATATAGCACATCCACACTAAAATTAGATTTCTTTGTATCTAAGGAGGTTTAAAGGACGCATTGTAACCATTTTCTATAAAATAGGCGGCAAACGGCCAGAAGTCTCACCTGATCTTAAGTGCTACTACCGCCTCTGGACACTCACGACGGAGGGCTAGGAAATTATTTTTAATTGACTCTGGACGTACTATTAGGACTAATAATATAATTATATTATTACACTATTGACACTTAGTAACAAAGTTTAGATGCGCTAATGAAACTGTTGTCATCGTGTTTATTTATACATTTGATAAACGATAGTTTTCGCGTCACGCCTCGCTTATATTAAATAATAATTGTATATACACATGTACAATGTCAATGTTTGTTGAGACGTCAGTTGATAAGATTGGTAAATCGCTAACTTAAGAATAACCTTACCCTTTGATAGATCCGTCCAGCTATATGATACAATATCAAAATCAAAATTTGGGTAGTTCAAACGAAACATATTCGCGCTTCCGTTTAGTTCCGAATACGGCGGACTTGTTAGATTCATAATGTTTATTTTAAGCTATGTCTTCTATTATTGGAAATTTGTTTAGAACTCGTTTAAATACTTTGGACTTATTATTTCCTATAAGAACCTTTTCTCAGAGACTACTTTTCGGACTTCCGAGATCTACGCTGCTGTTTGTATTCTATAACCATTAATTTATTATGTTCAAAAATCCTTCAGCAATATTATAACTTCTAAGACATTCATATATCAATTTACTTATTTTTATGATATTTACATTATTAATTAGTATTGTATACATTTTTCCAGTACATAATAGGCAGTGTAACATCATGGAATATTCTGGCTGGCGTGAGCGCAATTATACCTATAATATCACTCCTTGGTATGTTTACCCTTCCCGAGACACCAAATTATCTTCTCACTCAAGATAAGCCGCAAAAAGCGGAGAAATCTCTCTCAAAGCTTCGGGGGTCCACTTGCGACCTAAACGAGGAAATAGAGAGGATGATCTCGTTCAAAGAGAAGAATCACGTTGAGCCGTAAGTATTTATTCAAATGGGTTATACAAAATATCTTAATATATAAAATTCTCGTATCGCGGGGTTCGAACTTGAACTCCGAAACGGCTTGACCGATTGTCATTAAACATTGTTAGCGTATTGACTAGGGCTGAGAATCGGACGACATCTATTTTTCATCCCCCTAAGTGTTAAGGGTAGTCCACCCATAAGTTTATTTTTTTATTTTTTAGACAAAATTTTTATTCTTTTATGATACAACGTACAAAAATACATACAAACCTTATTTTTTATTTATTAATTGAAAATTGAAATCACATGTATGGCGAAACAACGTTTGCCGGATCAGCTAGTACGCTTAGGTATACAAAAATTATTATAGTACAAAAAAAGACTGCTGGGATTCACCTAACCAAGATTTGTCTCAAATATGTACAGATAGCAAATAATAAACAACACTAAGAATATTTCACAAGAGTAATTTAAATATTTAACAATAGTTGTTGTCGTGTACTCATTTTTATATTATCTAATATTGTTAAAATGGATTAAGTACAAGAAATGTTCCAGTTGAGAATAGAGATATGTTTATTGGAGTAACCTAGATTGTTATGTTTAATATTTTAATTAACTAGTTTTTATTATGAGATGGCATATTTGTTATATAATTTTAAAATTTGAATTTTTGAACAATGAATTTGTTAGAATAATATTGAACAGACATATTTGTATAGCGGCCCTGCGAATGTGACTCTAAGGATACCTATATTATATGCTTTTGATGGTTTATAAATCGCAAAAAGTATCAGGGTTTTGCTCATGTTAAACTCGGTTGATTCATATGTCGATATAAAAGCAGTATCGTTTACGACAAATGTAGTCAATATTAAATCCAATAGGTATATCGTGGTTTATTATTTTGCCTATTTGTATAGAATTTCTGCTTATAATTGCGTGCTTTTTTGAACGTGAAGGTTTTATGTTCGTGTTGATAGGTTAGGATAGAAGCGGAACATTAAATGATTAATATGTTTGTTTAATATTATGGTTGAGGCACCAACAGTTACCGCAATTAACAAGAAGTGTGCTTCAGCGCCTTATATTATTTTGACGCCATTTTAATAATAATTATTATGGCGCCAAAATGTATAAACAATTGACGTTCAGATGTAACAAACTGCAATTTATTAACTAAAGAGTTCCATTTACAAACGTTGTAAATGCTTTTAAAATATTGTTTATGTAAGTTGGCAGTTTCGGAAAACTTTAGCGAGACCTCTTTAATTTAGATGTCGTGATTTCGTATTTGTGGTAGAAACCTCACTTAGCCTGGTTAAAACTTTTTTTTGTTTTGCTTACTTATAAAATAATTCGGCATGTATTTATTCACATTAAGGTCCATGTGGTCCGTAAATTCTTCCCTTATGTTGGGGTTTACGAATGATTGTTTAACTGGTTTTAGGTTGAAGTCACCACGAGAAATATTGAAGGCACTTCTCGCGCCATCATCTCTGAAGCCGTTTGGAATACTGGCGGTGTATTTCTTCATCTACCAGTGGTGTGGGGTCAATACCATTACCTTCTATGCGGTCGAAGTATTTGAGGTTAATATATACTAATAGTATAAATTTGAAATGTTTCTGAAAACGGGAAAATTGTCATTTTCGCGCGTTGGAATTTGCATTGACTGTTTAATAATGCGATTGAAAAGCTATTATATATATTAATGGTTATACCTTTATACTACATTATTATTAAGATAAGTACGGTTATAGATATTTATTTCTCAAATAATGTATTCATATAAATTTATAAAAGTCACACCTGTTTCCCAATGGGGTAGGCAGAGACCACATACCTCCACTTGCTACGATCCTTGCACACCATTAAATTCATCATGCATTTTCATCTGTTATGGGTGCTTTTGACCTGCCCTTTTTCCAGAACGTTCTGATTCTGATCCAAAAACGTTCGGGCAGGTCTCCCAGCCCCACCCTCGCCATCCACACTCGCTCTATTTCTCAAATAGATTACAATAATAATACATATTGCTTAAGAAATTTCTTAAAGGCATTCGGCAAATACACACTTTTTATTAAGATGGTTCGTAATTTTAAAATGTGGTGGTGGTGGTGGTTTGTAATTTTAAAAGTCCATGTTCTACGGAAAAATCGGCTTCGAAATGATCATAATCCTTCTCATGATGTTATCTTTTATTGACATAAATATTACTCACTTAAAGAAAAAAACTTTATTAACGGATTAAGCTATGTATTTTTACAAAATTTCAGTATATTTTACATTATTTTCCCTACGTTTCGCGTGCTTTCCAGCGTGCATGGTCACGGTAGACTGAAGACAAAAGGTGTTGATTGTCAAAATAAGTGTCACAGCTGCAGAGAGGTTATGTTATCTGTATTTTTTTTCCCCGGAGTTCGAAATCCTCCTAATTTCATTTCACCTTCACATCGAATATGTCTGGTCGCGGATTCTTAGTTTGAACCAAACCTGAAAGACAAAAGGAGAACCCTTTTAAAATGTTTATTGAGTGTACTTACGTTAATTTTTTTGCAGGCGTCTGGCACATCTTTAGACAAATACACATTAACGATATCAATGGGCGTGCTAAGAGTAATATTCACCATCGTGGGATGTATATTGTGCAGGCGATGTGGAAGGCGACCTCTGACCTTTGTATCGTGTAAGTAAGATATATATATATATATCTATATATATATATATATATATATAGTATTGAAAGTTGCTTATAAAGCTTTTTTTCCGACTACTATATCATACAAAAGAATATAGTTTACGTTTAGGATTGAATAGTGATTTTTTGAAAAGCTAATATGTTTTTGAGTTGATAAGCAAAATCTTTTTGTCTATTTTAATCTAATTAGTGGTTAGGCATAATTGGTTGTTTAAGTCATGAATCGAAGAGATATTATACGAGCTGAAGAAAATTAAAAAAAATGTGAACTATTTTTTTACGAGTTTCTGGTGTATAAAAATTACTTAGTACATTTAAAATAGGTGGCCTTAAAATAACCCGCAGCGAAATTTGTCAAGATTCAAATAAATGTCTCTTTTCCGTTTCCAGCACTCGGTTGTGGTTCTTCAATGGTGGTATTGTCAGTGTACCTCTACTACGTGCAGTACTGGAAGGAGAATAACCTCCCACCCCAATATTCGTGGATTCCTGTTGTCAGTATATACCTCTTCATGATATTCTGCACCCTGGGATTCCTCATCATACCCTGGGTTATGATCGGCGAGGTCTATCCCACGCAGGTATAATATTTCAATTTGCACCACATAAAATAAATACAATTAAAGAAGCTATATGAAAATAATAAAATATGGACTTACTGCTAAGCATAGTTTTAGCCCAGACGTGACAGAACAAAAAAAAATCTAAATATTTCTGTCTATATAGAAATGAACTAAATGGTCGCTATGTCGGACTGGACTTCAGTCCCCCGAGCGATCATAAAACATATGTTTGAATGAAATATGGTGTTATCAATAGTATACAATTGTAATATACTTATAATTGATTAGATCTACGAAAAAACCCTCAAATTTTAATCTTTTGGTTAAATAAATGCAGGTTCGTGGCATAATCGGTGGCATCACGACTTGCGTCGCTCACATGTCAGTGTTCAGTGTAGTGAAGACATTTCCACTGTTAAAGCAGTCACTCAACGACTACGGCACGTTTGGGCTTTACGGAGCTTTGTCACTTGGTGGTGAGTGAGACGATTTTGAAAGCTCTGTCCGTTAACATCAGTCTTATGAGGAATATGAAAGCTGGTTAAGTGGTTAACCTCTTATTATTAAGAGTTGCAATGCAATTTTCATTCACCTAACCTAACTAACCTTTTATATGGATCTCTGGTCTGAAATAAAGTTATTCTTATTATTAATATTATTAAATTATCCTGTTAATGGCACCTGGTCAAATGAGATTTGAATTCTAAGACTTACGATGTTTACCTCTATAATTGAGACAGTAGTTCAAAATAAAAAGACCTCTAAAAATGGAATAATGGCACATTTCGACCTCTGTAAGAAACCCTCGATAATTGGTACTCTTGTCCCAATTAACCAAGTCTCACTGTGTCATTTAAAAGAGTGATATTAGAATGATTAATGAAATATGGTGTTAAGATAAAAATGAAGTTTATCTTTACACAAAACACTTAGAATGAATATATAGAATTTGTTGGGCAAGATATGGGAGAATTTAATTTTTTTTGTATACGAGTGTTGTATGTTTATGTAAAAATATTTTGCAGCCAGGGTTAATTAAAAATGCTATGAAATGAATTATTTGCTTTGTTCAAAATTTACTTCTTTATTAACTGTATCTATAGTTTTAAGAAAATTTTACAAACAATATATTTTTCAGGCACCGCATTTTACTACTTCTTTTTACCGGAGACGAAAGGTAAAACTCTGCAAGAAATCGAGGACTATTTTTCTGGCAGAATCAAGAGTTTATCGAAGAAGGATACGAGGACTGAAATCGCGTAGTCGGTTAAAGGTTATTACGAGTTTAAAGTACTGTTTGATATAAGCGCCATCTAGTGGTGAGTTTGGAAAATTTTGGTTATTCTACGATGAGGCTAAATTACAACCAATAAAATCAAAGTCCTTTAAATTATTTTTTCTATAAAAGGACAATGTGACTGAACCCCGGCGAAATAGTTCTATTTTGTAAACTCGACGTAGAACATTTTATATGCACAAAACTTGCTTTTGCAAATTTAATTTTCATTAACCTCACCGGTTCTTTAGTTTAAAAAAAATTGTAAGGTTTATCAAATTGTTACATTTTACAACTATAATGTTAAATACCAATAATTTTAATATAATAATTACATATAATATAACGCTGTGATAAAATTGTGAAATTACATTAATACGAAATTGAGGCATTTGTATAGTAGCAAAAAATATTTTTATATAATCTTTGTCCTTTACAAATTCTTAGATAGATTTTATCGGTCTCATTATTCTGGTTTAAATAAATAACCTTTATAAGAGATACTAAGCTAAAACGGAATGATAGGACTAGTCTTTCTAATTGAACAATATATATTCATGCAATACATAGCTAATATCTACGACCGTGCCTTATTAAAATAGCCTTATATAAATATTTCAAAAAAAGATGAATTATCACCTGATTTATAAAAATTACTTTTGTCCCTCTCCATCTGTGTAAACGCAGTGTGACAGAAAGAGACGATAATACTTAAGCTGTTGTGGTTTTTATGCTAAGCTTTTAAAGTATTATTGCGTCATCGGAAATTTGACTTAGGATAGCAGTTCGATTTTGTATATGGACGTCTGGTTTCTAAATCCAAGCTTAACCTATTTTCGTCAATTCTACAATGGTGGCGATTCTGATGTACACCTCTTAAACTAAAAATCTCTAAATTTAGGTTTAGACCTGTCAAACGTGTGTAACCTATTCTATATGTTTCTACGTTGACAATTTCAACCTTATTGCTATCAATTTAGGGATGTACAGAATAGGTTACGCTCTCTAAAACTGTTTGACAGGTCTAAAGCTAAATTTAGAGATTTTTAGTTTAGAGTGTGTACATCAGAATCGCCACCAATGTATACCATGTTATGATATGCATCATTGTCAAAAAAATCTTTGATTATTACTACTTCATTATATCAGGTTTATTTGATCCTGGCAATGAAACAGTAGTGAGATATTTTGCCGGATTTAGTTGCCGCTTTGAGTCGCTTTTGGTCTACGTTTTCGCGAGAATTTATGGTTGGAACTGTTATTTCCAATATCAATCGATTTTTAAATGTTTCAAGTTGAAAAACTCAACAATGGGAAGCGGCTATTGTCGCTATTATGTTTATAATTAGTTTCATATATAATTATGTCTAGGTAATTGAGTTTGTAAATATTTTGCATAACTTAAGATAGTTTTGATTGTTTTTTTGAGTTTGAATTTTATTCTACAAATCTTTGGTCAGTATTAACAATTTCTTGGAAAGTCTTTTGTAAATATAAGTCTCCAACGTTGTATTTATTTTTAAAATTTGGTTTAAGTTGAAGCACCATTATTAAAGCAATTCTTTAATGTCAATATAGTTAAAAAAAAATCCAATGCTTTAACAGACCCAGTTTTTTTGTTCGCAGACATACCTATGTCTCGCAACCTTTAACAGTCTAATGTGTGTTAAGATAAAAATCGCGTACAGTATGAAAAAGTCATTTCTACATCGTCAGAATGTTAGGCTCATTATAAATAGAATATGTTACCATTTTCCACAAATTAGTGAATGAATAAATGTCTCTATACTTAGTTGCCAGATGTTTTAAATTAGGAAATATTTTTAATGTTTAATGCCGTAAGCATTTATTCTCACATGGCAGCTAGGTATATAGATAATGATTAATATAGCATTTTAAATAATTTAATTTTTAGTACGTAATGAGTTTGTTGAATGGAATAAAATATGTTATACTGAACATAAGTTTTATTTTGAATTAAAATCACTTTGTAAAATTAGATTGCGTACGAAATAAAAATAACATACGGATAAAAATGTTAATACATTTATATCCGGATATGACAACTTAGCAGGAAGCTACTATGTAAAAAATCACAATGTCATTGTTGTCCTTTACTGGTGTTTAGCCCACAATATGAAAATCACGAAGAAGGAAACACTACACAGCCACAGACTAAATAATATGATACCGCTAAAATTATTTGGAAAATTTCAGTTCAAACAGACGAAACTCTAATACACAATAGACTTAATTAATATCCAGACAACATACTTAAAATGTAAAATAAATATGAGGAAATAAGGGCTTTTGGATAACGGAACGAAGCAATTACTAAATCGGGTTAAAAATAAAGTCTTTTGTACCACGAAATGGATATCCAATTTAATGTTATCATTAATTGTATTGCCGGATTTGTAATAATATTTTAATTTTATTCTGTGTATCAAGACTTTCTTGGAATTGCAACGCAGTAAATGCATTGCCGTACTTATACCAACATTTACAGCAATAAACTTCGATGTTTTCTTTCACGTAGAACAATCGTAGTATTTAGTATCGTAGATTGCATAGCTCAATGGATCGGACGTTATTTTTTCTCATTTTCTCTAGTTTGATATGCCATGCGATATGTTCTGCGTTTTCGAAAATCATCAATAACCGAGGTAAGTTGAAATTCATGTAATTTGACAATACAAAATAATTTATTATTAAATAGTAAATATTGTATAAATAACTCAGCCTTTGTTAACGGGAGCACTACATTTTTATTCCTTCAAAAAGTCTCTAGTGCTTATATAACTATATGTATATGTTAAATTGGAGTCCAGATCATATTCCTGACATATACAAATAAAACAAATTTTCAACATGTCTACTGAGACCTATATTCTATTCCCGGATGAGTGCTATAGAGTATCGTCCATTTATTTAATTGCAGCATATTGCCAATATATATTTAAAAACTACCTTGACCTAAAGCTACAAATAAAAACTCCTTGCACGCTTCACACAATCTTACCAAGCCTGTCACAAATATATTATTTTATTAATTACAAGGTTTTAAAACGCTTGGACGAACACATGTCCACGTTTATTTCTAAGATGTAATGTTTTAGATAACAAACTGATACGACGGGATAATGGTGTGGAGTTTGAAGCAATATCCAGAGGAACCTTGCTTCAAATTTTGTCATCTTTTGAGGAGAACGTCAGATCAAGAATGCAAGGAAAAACAGCCATCTATAGGGCGTCGTTTGCGAATAACAAATATACGTACCCCTTTCTTTACCCACGGATAATTAAAAAAGTTTCTTCTTCATAATCGTTTTATTTAGGCGCTCAAAATAATTTTAAGGCTTCCATTATTTATTTACTATGCGAACGCAATAAACAACTGCATATTAAAACATATCCAAAGACATAGAAGTTGTAATGTCTGCTTAAGTATTTATGATAGAATATATATATCATTGTCAACACAGAACAATGAATCAGTAGCTACTAAGAACTACATAAACTACACATTTAATTTTTAGTTAGGGGCTGACAAAGAGAGGGCGTAATACGATACTTAGCCCCAAACTAGCTGGTTTTGTTTACTTGTTTTTGTTATCTTTATTTACGTACTCTTTGAAAATCATTATGAGCAATTGATGCTGTCAATCACAATAAAGAATAATTTCTACCATCACACCAGCAAACGTTTTTTAGAATTAATATAATAAGCACAACTAAGTAATGATGTCATAATGTCTCTCCAATCATGCACCTACCCAGATCCTGGCTTCTTTACTAAGACCTCGTTAATTCAATTGGGCTATGGAGTGTGGGTGAATTTGTCTGTTATCATGATTGGTCTGGCATACAGCTTCCCAGCGGTTGCAATACCGCAGCTGCACACGCCGGGTTCAAATATTATGATGACCATCAGTGATGAATCCTGGATTGGTTAGTTTAAAGTTTATCAGCATTATTTATTCACCTTTGAACGGTTAGAAAGCCCAGACATGTATATCATATGTCGTAGCTAATATTGTTTGAATTGAAGTGTACATGTCTTTTTTGATTTCTATGCTTTCTATAAACCGGATCGGATTTCTACACAAATATCCGATCACTTTCCATGAAATCCCTTAGAGATCACGTGCCATTGTTTCATGTACTGTTAACTGTTTGGCATTTACTGCTATAATTTAAAGAAAAATGTGTAATTTTCACACATAGAAATTGAGGTTGCATTTTTTTAACAAGCGATGCAGCAAATAAAAGACGTGGATAGATGTTTAGATGCATCAAAGTACGTTAAATTACAGCAAGTGTTCTTACCCTGGTATCTCCAATTGGCTGTATCGTGGGTGGCTATTTTATGGACAGAATCGGACGCCGACCAATGTTGATTATTAGCACTATACCACTCAGCATGGGCTGCTTTTATACAGGCTGTGCAAGACACGCCAAGGACATTATTATAGGTATTCAAAATACGTTCGTTTGTTTATAGATAAGAGGAAATATGATGATTTTGTTCCAAAATTCTGCATAAGTTAATTTATTTATTTCATTATCCTTTATATATACGGGCTATATACGTCGAGTGGTATATCAGCATTTAAATTTAAAGACTTCTCTAAAAACACGTCACTTAAATAGACCATAAGCTAGGAACTTATATTTACATATATTTAGTCACACAAATACGTTCAGTTAGAGTTCAGCTCGGACGCTACACACAATTATCATATCATATATAAATAAATAATGTATCATTTATTATCAATTTTATTTGTATAATATCTAAGACATGTGGTTTTGTCAGTTCAACACCTATAGGAAAAAATCGACAAAACAATTGCATACAAATTATAATGTAAACATTTTTCAGGTAGAATAATAACAGGTATAGGTGTCGGTATGGCCATGAGTGTCCCTCGCGTCTACCTCACTGAAATCTCTTTGCCCAACATGAGAGGCGTAATCGGGTCCTTCCCAAATGTTGCCATGTCTATTGGTATCACCACTCAGGTAAAATTCCAAAATACCCTTCGCTACAGCCTACTGAAATCCTATATTAATAAGACTTGGCTGGACAGTAGGTCCTGGAAAGCCATATTAGTACGTTATAAGACTGGGCTGGACCATACAAGTAGGTTGGAAGGTCTAGATCAATATAAGATGATCGGGACCTTTTGCCATACATATATTTAAATATTCAATTAATAATTAATTATAAGGGTTGATCGTAGAAGGGTGAAAATTTAGGATTGTATGTATTTTTCTATGTTGTATCATAAAAAAAATAGAAACTAAAAATTTTGGTTGAAAAATAAAAAAATAATTTAGCGGTGGTCTGTCTACCCTTAACAATTAGGGGAATGAAAACTGGGCAAATTCTCAGACCTACTCAATACGCTCACAAAGTTTCATGAGAATCGGTCAAGCCGTTTCGGAGGAGTTCAAGTTCGAACCCCGTGACACGAGAATTTTATATATTAGATGTATTTATTATATATTATTATATGTATTATAGGCACGTACAATGTTTTTTTTATTAGATGGAAGCACTATATGCATACACACCAACTTTTATCAAAATTTTTCTTTGAAGTAACAACTCTCTCAAAGTTATTGCTTCACTGGTAACAAAAGTCTGAACTATTTGTTTATTAACTTTTAGTTTTGTGTAAGTACATTTATCAATTTTGTTTTGAAGTTGTTGTATTATTAATTTTAGGCTGGCCTAGGCGCTGCATTTCACTGGAAAACCCTATGTCATATCGCAGGCTTTTACGGTTCAATTCTGTTTTTCCTGAACTTCTTGCTTCCCGAAACGCCATTTTTTTTACTTGAAAAAGCAACGACTGATGAAGCAGAGAACGCACTAAAAAAGTTTCGATCCAGCAAACACAATATTGAAGCGGAAATGGAAGAATTAATGGATTTTAAAATAGACAATAATATAAAACGGTAAGATTATTGTTGATAATAAAGATAGTTGGGTTAGCTTTGGATTAAAAAAAAACTACAATTGTTTATGGTACCGACGATAAATGTTTCTGAACTGAGCTTATTCCCATCAATCAAATCTTAATATATATAAATCTCCTGTCACGATGTTTGTCCGCGATGGACTCTTAAACAGTCTGGTCCACTTAAGAAATAGGATATCTTAGATCTTTAATTATAGTCACAATTATTATGTTAACTCCAAAAGATTCTAACAGATGTCGATACTTTTCGACTGGATTGAGTAAGTAATCAATAGATGGGTCTGTTTGGTAAACCGACAAACGTTTCATATAAAGATTAACTTTCGATTTAAAACATATCCCCGCACACTTAAAGCTGATAATAATTATTATTGAAGTAAAAAAAATCTTTGCTAGAAATTACATTTATGGCAAAAAAAAAACGTTTGCCGGATCAGCTAGTTATAAATATATTTTAGTAATTTTTAGTACTGTGAATTTCGCATATATTTCAGACTAACTTTAGGCGAGCAGATTGCAGCTTTATTCCGCAAATCGTCCTGCAAACCATTCTGGACTGTGATGATATACATCCTCATCACTCAACTATCGGGTGTCACGATTCTTATCATGTGGGCTGTTGAATTTTTACAGGTATTATTCCCACGGATCGACAATAACCTTTTATGTATCTGATTTTATTCTGAAAGAAAAAGAAAACTAGGCTAGACCTCCAGGCAATCGCAGACTGACTTGCCTTTATAATAGGATAGCTGTTTCCTGGGGACTACTTGCATTAAACAATATAGCTCTTTCTTTGTCGGCGCACGCGTTGACACATTTTTATGCCTAGTTATCGTAATTTTTAAATTATAGTAAAAATTTTACTTTCTAATTTTCTAAATTACATCTTTATAACGTATGTAAGTATACATTAGGGAAATGTATGCAATAGTTTGCCTCATACACCCTTGGAGGATTTTTGAACGAAATTTAGTTTATTTTTTGGTGGAAAACAAACCGGATACTTTACTAAACCTTTACTTTACTTTACATTTTCTTTAAATATGAAAATCGTTTATAGCACTCAAAATCATCAATCGATCCGTACGTTGGAAATATCATGCTAGGCCTAACAAGGATTTTCTCAGGCATCGCAGCTTCCGCGCTTATCTTTAGAATGGCCAGGAGACCTCTCGCACTTATATCAGGTACAATTATATGCAATATAATGGAATTTTTTTCATTTTTAATTAGCATATCAGTTAATGATGAACGCTCTTCGTAGAGGCAACACATTGTAGCCCCGTTTCGGGGCGAAACGTGCGTCGAGTATTTGAGGTCCTTCGCGGAGTATTGAAATAATTGTCTATAAAATTATATACTATGGCCTTCCGCAAAGTAACGGTTGATTCTATTATCGATAGTGGCTTCATAAGGACTATATTTTCACATTTTTTAAACATTAAGGCGTATATAATTTTTCAAATTTTATAAATAAAAATCTTCAAATCTTAAAATAAAAAGTATGAGTTTGATACCGCAAAAACCGTGAGCTCTAAGGTTTCTTGTTGTGGTCAGCAGAATATTTTTCCAACGACAGGTTTACTTAAAACATGACTACTATAGGAACACATATGCCTAACAATGTGACCAACGGACGGAAAAATTAATCAATGAACGAAACTTCCATTAACATATATTTTTTAGGTTTAGGTGTTGGCATCGTCTGCCTGACCCTAGGTCTCATGATTCAATGTAAGAAGTATCCTACTGTATTTCCTCAAGTTGGTTACATTTTGTATATTATGTTTGGGTCTTTGGGCCACTACACGCTACCCGTTCTCATCATGTTTGAACTCTATCCCTTACAGGTAAATTTAAATAATTGAAGTATAAGCCTCGGTCAGGAGTTGCCATGCATCACTTTAGGATTTTCTAAGACATGTGAAGATATACTCTATTGTATTCTGTATAAATCGGCATGGATAAAAAACCATTAGTAAAGTAGTTTGTAGTATTTTTATGTTATACCTTGGGACGTGCTTTTTCAAAGTTCTGATTTTAGATATCTTTATACGATTTTCAGGTACGCGGCATTCTTGGTGGTATATCAATGTCCATATTAAACGTAATGATATTTGGCGCTAACAAGACTTATCCGTACGTGAGAGATGCGCTTGGTTATCCCTACACCATCATTTGTTTTGGCATTTGTTCGCTATTGGGTATAATTGAATGATAAATACAATTCTAACGATATAACAGAGTCAAAACACGTATAATTGTTTTTTTTTATTTTAAACAGACAATCATTTAGAATAAAAACTCCTTACGCAACTGATATTGACACAATTCGTCATGTCAAATAATTGTCGCAGGTTGCATATACATCTATTTCTACTTGCCTGAAACAAAGGGGCTGACATTACAAGAGATAGAAGAATATTATAATGATCTCCGACCAACTCTGACGTCACAACGTCTCATTCGCTCTGAGATTTACATCAGGGGTGTTGGTAGTGGGAGCAAGTCATTGGTACGACTTGACAGATTCAAGGATAAGTCACTTCATATGAAGAAGGGATCAATTTCAAAAAAGGATAGTAAGGAAACGAAAGATGATGTTGATAAGGACAAATAGCTGGTAATGTTACAAGAGAATATTTTTAAGTCTTTAAATTAGTAACAATTCAAAGTAACCAATATCATTGTGAATTTTCAGTGGTGTTAGTTTGAAGTTTCTTTAGAACTGTACGATTTATAACATTATGATGTAATGTAATGTAATGATGTAATAATATAAGATTTAATATATATATCTATAATATATATTTTGAAAATTATTGGTTTTTTAATGTGGTAGTTTATCATTATATATGTTAAGGTTTGATGCGGAAAATACTTTTGATTAAATTAAAATATGATACAACAAAAATCTCTCATCTACGTGCTATACATTCCTACTTTCTCTTACTCCTAGAGAGGTATCTTTTTAGATTTTATTTTAAATAATCGTTAGTTTTTGGGACGGCGAGTATGAGTGCGTCTATTTGTATTTCCGCGTGAACAGCCTTTTAAGTGCATACAAGATATGTCGCCGTTTTTAATTGCTTTTTTTTGTCTTGATATTGTTTCGCAAAAGGGAACAAGATTTCACATCTGTGCTCTACTTAGTGCATATGATTATATCTATTTTACACAATATCCTTACTTCGTAACACTGTTTTGGTAAATTAAGTTATATTGCAACACGCAAACATTTTCAATGGAAAATGCATTTTCCTTCGTAATAACTATAAAAATTCATCAGGAATATAATATATATAATAAAAAAATAATCGGCAAAGAATCGGAAAAACCTACTTTAGTTTTGAACTTGCTGCTTGTTAGCAATGACCAATTTCTCCATGTTTTAAGAAATTATTCAGTACTTGTCACAGATAACTTTGCCTGTAATTTATATAAGGCGCCAACTGGTCAATTTAAAATTGTTTAAAACGATTGGTATAGAAACCGGTTTTTAGTTGTAAAGATGTATAAAGAAATTCTACAGTGCAACTCACGATAATACTAAAGAAGTATACAAAAATAATTTTGATTAAAATAAAAGTAGGACATAAATAAACATAGAAACATAAATATATTATTAAAAATCGCAACATCATTCCAATATATTTCGTACACGAGTACTAAATTTAAAAAGTAATAAAACCTATTTTATTAAATACTATTTTTAAAATATATTATTAATCTTGCTCCTGCCATAGATTATTGCGGAACGTACGATATAGGCGGCGGTCCTAAGCGGCCTTTCGAATATCGCATTCGAGAACTGTTATCTGTCGCGCCTTCTCGTTGCTGTGATTTAAAATTCGAATATTGTAATACAGATAAAATAATATAGTGCGTGAAAATGATTCGTAGTGGTCTCTTGTGTTTATGGTTTTTTATCACCTTGAATGGAGGTGCTATATCCGCTGAATCGGTAAGTAAATTAATATAATATTCGCAACAATTTATTAATTATATCAAACATTTATTGAATGTTTCTGGTACATTCTAGTTTAATATATATCTATGGAATGATAGAAATAATGTATTTCAAAATAATAGGGTTTATTAGGGCTCTAGTAGGTCATACAAATCATTTATAGAGATAATCTTATGATTATGTTGTTGACATATATTAGTTTATTGACAACTCCCTCCTTTCCTGGGTTGGTTGACGACCATAAGTTATACAGACATATTGTGTCTTGCATATATTAGACAAGAATACTCCAGTTTCTATTTCAACCTTGAAAGCGTGTGACATATTATGATAATAAATGATCGTAAGAGAACGATTTCATCGGATTTAAACCATGTGTTTCATAATTACTTTGAATTAAGAGATGTTAACGAAGTTAAAATATAAATACAAGTATTATTATTATTTAATCTTCACGTCCATTAATATCACATTAAGTGTGTTTTGAGAATTACTTTCGGATCCATTTTTAAAATCATTTAGAACGCAATTTCCCTTGACGCCTTTAAATAAAATTAAATAAAAATAAATATTTTTTATATATGTCAGTATTTTATCATTTCTAATCTTCTATCAAATCTCCATTTTATATATTATAATCAAATATTAATCTATGTTTTGACCTTCTATACTTATAAAGTTCATATTTATATTTTTATTTCTCAAAAAGATTACAATAATAATTTATGTGATCTTATGTACAAACAGTTTAATTTTTCAATATCATCTTTGCTGTGTGCCAATTACTTAAGCAGCGTCTTAATATTTGGCGAATATTCTTTATACTGTCAGAAAAACTATTAAAAATTTGTGCTTGAATGCGATCACTTTTTTCCATTTGGTTGTTCTGGGCTTAGGTAGGACAAAATGACAACCCGTCGAGTAAGCGTGTAATTATTTTGATAAAAAAAATTGTCGAGTATTCAAGGAATGTCCTTAAAACGAATACGCTAAGAATAAAAACATTTATTTTGCGGCTCCTTTTAATCAATCATCATCAATAACTGATAATAATTAATTTGGTTCAGGTTTATTATCGACAGCGTTTAAATAACAAATCGATGCAATTCTAATACAATTGAAGTTTTTAAAATGCTGTGACCGCTGGATACAGCTTTTGTAATATGAAGCGATTTATATTTGAGATTAACTGAATATCTCTGGTATATCCAAAAGATGCACTATCACGGACTGAGTCACCATATAAACACCATTGAAACAGAAAGCCTAAGGATTATTAAGCTTTTCTATTGAGATTTAAGAAAATTGCGTATATTATAACTGATGCGTGGAAATGTAACAGCGCATCAATACGAATGGGAGAAAGTGTTCACGGGTCGTTGGAGCTCGCTTTGATCTGATTGAATAGAAACCGGTGCATTTGTGCAAGGAACTTTTTATATTTTCTAACTGGAATACTCGTCGACAGCCAAACCGATAATGGTATACAATGATCTAAACTGTAATTTGTATTTGTGATTTATATTTCATTCTTAATTAAATATATTTAATAATTTTTTTGTTCTATTCATGTATTTCATTTGTAGTCTTTTTTGTATTTCTATTTTAGAGTTTGTTTTACTTAAGCAAAAATAGGGGGATTTTTTTGCTTTAGTAATAGCAATTTTATACTATATGTTTAATAACTGCTTGGTTAATAAATAAAAATGTAAGACGGGACGATGTGGTTGACAAAGTGCCTTGAAAAAAAAACTGAATTTAATTAGACAACGTCAAAATATTTATCCCGAATATACTTGTTACACTTATGAAGGTTTCAAATGTCATTTTGGCTGCTAATTTAGAATTACAATAGGGATGGACTGGATTCAAAGCAAAAATCTCTCCGTTACTACCAATCGTTACTACTAATCACTGCGTATTTTTATACATAATTTAGGGATGACTGTCGATTTTGTTAAAATGGTTAAACAGTGTGAGAACGATATACGATTGGTTTTTAACCTTCTTACGTAATTGTATTAGATCCTTCCAAAATTTTAATACCTTGATCTACTTCCACTTTTTGTATAAAGTATCACGTTTCGCCCAACTTCCAACAAAATAATGTAAGCGATTAACCTCTGCAATTGCATCAAGCCATCAAGGAATTAGCAAACGTTTCCTGTGTTGCGTAAATATTTGCTCAATGGCTGTTTCAAGCTTCATTAGTGGCAACCACATAACCAGGTAATTCGATTAACAGAAACAAACCATTCCGTTGGTTTAGATACAAATTACAATGGGCGAACAAATATATATAAATACGTTCCGATTATGTAATGCTTGAAATTTGCTTAGCATAGTTTGCTTCATATTTAAGTGCAGATCGTCAGGTCTCGAGTTCAAATCTGACTCTCATCTGCTGCAGCTGAAATTAGCCATTTACGGTATTATTTAACGTGGTATGCTGACTTACACGTTGGAAAGTGTGTAAAATAAATGATATTAAAATGTTTTGTTTTGAAATCACAATTGAATTGTAATTATATCCTCGATAAATTATTTTATTTCCTTATTCCTTTTAGGTGAGAATAATATTTGCATGTATTAGTTGGAGTGCATCATTAGTATGAAACTTAATTCGTGTTTTATAGTTAGTTATTTTTATTTGAAAAACTAAATTAGTCTGATTGTGATTAATGTAAATATTATTTCGTCTGTTGAGGCTGTTATGAAAAAAGAAAGTCGAGTATTTGAGATTAAACATTATGAAATATTTTGAGCAGTCGGTTTAATTGATTACGACTCTGTACGTGAAGAGGGCGTGTTTCTTCGTGAAACGAACTCAGGTCTACGAGAATTAATATTGTGGTGCTCACCTTCGCACTTGCTTTTGTAATTTTCTCGATCATATACGTACGTAAATTAGCGTTTGTTCTTTATTCGATATACTTAGCATATTAATTATTGTACTACTATTCAATATTAAACAGTGTGAATGTATCTTGCAGCACTGACAAAACATCAGATGTAATTTAACAAATATAATCTTTATATAATATATGTCAGGACACATTTTTACATCGTAAGCTAGCTTTGTATATGTGTGGTGCGGGGAGGTGTAATTAAAGAACTTTCTTCTTTCTTCACTTCCTCTTTTTATTTTTACTTGACAACTGACAACACGCACACGTCCTTTCAATAGTAGTTAACGCCATCTTAATTAAAAATGTCACTTCCATACCTCTCTTTCACACCTATCTCATTAGCCTATATGCACCTCTCATTCCTCAGCTGTCCTTACATATCATCTCCCACCTTGTCTTTATACAACAATTGCTATCCTGCATATGTGTGTATATAGCTATATTAAATTATAACAACAAAACTGATACACTTATATTTACCACACCCACCATACAAAACAGACCAATACAGCCATTATACATCACAAAATATTGACCGTACCGGGGATCGAAGCGCTGACCCGCATTGTGACCATAATCCCCAGGGGGTCTTCAAATCTTTATTATGTTAACCACTGCTAAAATGTACCATCCGATTGTACAAAGTTTTTAGATAACGGATTTTAAAAATGTCCGAAACAGTAAAGCAAACAGCCCACTCATAGCCTTATATAGTCCGAATGACATATAGGAAGGTTGCGCCCACTTTGTCTGACTCAAGTGTGCCTACGTGTATTTGATTTCATTAAATGCGAAACGATTTTTACATTTTAATCTCTCGATTGATGATTTTCGATTTAGTGATGACAATCCTTTATCTATTTCAATTTTCAGGTAACTATTGTTATTTAAGACATTTTCCCTAATGCACTATTAAAAGCTTTGTTTTATTAAATTTCTAGATCCTGAATAGATTTTAAGAATCCTTTAATTCCTACTTAATAAAGCGGCTACATTATTTACTTTATAAGTAAATTATACTAACAAATTCTTTTTTTAGTTTCCCGAAAACAGGGTTAAAACGGGACCAGACGGGACCTAGTTTGAATTGAAATTATTGTTGCCGCTATAAAAAATATTCAAAAACAAAATAAAATATTTATTTAATTTATACGATAAAGCGTGATTTTAGCTCGAATATTGGTACTATTAAATGCGTTATATATCAAATGCTACAATAAAAAATATATTAAACTATACACACACACACGTGTTTACCTTGAAAATGGCCTTAATAGATGAAGCACAAATCTTACATTCGCAGGTTACAATGCACGGACGAATTACGCAATAAATGTGACTTATTTACTGAGCCAAACCAGACTAAAGGCTACTTGTCGCAATACTCATGGAACGTTGCTTATGTAATCTCTTAAACATTTTGAAACCTATATTACTTCGATGTTGAGGGCTTTCAAAACACCTATTGCGAATACTAGATTTATCCTTTGATGCTGAAATACTTCCGCTTATTGTGACGTTATTTAGACTCAATCGTTGACTATGAATAATTATTTAAGTAAAGATACTTTGTTAACGGATTATGTTATGTAATTTTGCAAAAATTAAATATATTTTACATTATTTTAAAATTTCACATTCGCGTACTCATGTGCATGTCACGGTAGAACGTTTTTCTTTAAATGAGCTATGTCAATAAAAGACAATATTATGATTAATTATATAAACAAAGATTACCAAACTAGAAACAAATGAATACAAAACTTACTGTAGGGCCCTTTGAAACATTAATTAAATAGTCCAGTCACTGAAACGTTTTTTCTTTAATTGCCCATTTAGTAAGTGTTTCTTTTAGTCTTGTATGTATGCACAGCCGAGCCTTATTTTTGTAGTCCATAAAATTCACTTTGATCGGATAATATTGCCAACAAAAAATAGGGATCATTCATAACTTCTCATCCAACACACAGCTATTTCTTGTCGTTGATATTAATTCAGCTATAGGAATTCTGTAAAAATAAATAATGAGTAAAGTCTAACTAAATATTACACAACACTACAATGTATTAAATAAGATGGATTCGTTTTAATATAAATATGTATTACAAGGCATCTAAACAAAATGTGCGTATTGAAAGTACTTTCTCTTGATTTAAAACACAGCAAGTCTCATTAACTTGACTGAATTTCCACGTCAGTTGTCGCACCACAACTGGTTTTTCGAACATAGTAATTAAACGTTTTAAAAACAAGACTCTGATATGATCTGATCTTAAACTCAATCCTAGCTGGATTTGTACTAGTTATAAAAATTAAGATACTTTTATTTTTGCAGCAAAAAATAATCTAACAAATAATGTTAAGTACGCAAATACGCATTTATATGGTTTTTGTTTTAGTACGGTACAATTGTCTTATGTAGTTGTTATAAATGCTTTTATATGAATACGAACAATTTCTTATGTAGCTATGACTAAGAGAACTTCCTCATCTACGACTATATATAAAATGTTATCAATAGAAGATTTAACCAACCGAAACAAAATATGTAGGTCAATAACTCTATAGTAACTTAGGTTAAGCGTGTATTGTATATTGTTTAGCGCATGATTTCCCATGACTATTAGTTAAAGAGTTAATGTTAAACAAAGTTAAGGTTTTAGCTGCGAAATCCTCAAATAAAAGAAAAATTATTACAAAATTTAAAATAATATCTATTGTATACTTTTACAATTCAAATTATTATTTTCTTACGTCATAAAGGTATCTAAAGGTAGGTATAGATAGACAGAGCTAGGTAGGTTTTTATCACTCCTTTTTTTTTTAATCCTGGAGGAATCGTTTTACGACCCCGCAGCTGGGCTGTGCAGTGGCGCGGGAGTGTGGGACTCGGCCTTTAAAAAGCGGCTCCTACCCTAACTAAACCATCCAGGGCCCACACGGCCCCATATCCGGGATCATTGTCAATATACACCGAACACGTCGGGGACGGTTTTTATCACTCCTATGTTTTTTCCAAAAAAATTAACTTTATACTGTTTTTTTTCAGGAGTCGAGATGCAGAAATCCGCCCACTGCACCGCAGAAGATTGAACGTGTGATCTCTCTCTGCCAGGATGAAATTAAGCTTTCTATATTAAGAGGTATTGTGTTAACACATTAATATTATATACAGCTCTTTCCTGCGGTTTCAATCACATCCAAAAATATTGGTACACGTCCTAGCGACCATCAATTCATCCCCCGATGAATTTGTTTGTGCATCTTTGAATCGGTCTAGTTTTTGTATTAAAACCTTATATTAATACATACAAATCTTTAAAATACAGTAGATAATGAAAATTTGACAAAGAATCAAGATAAATTTAAATTAAATATTTTTTTTTATAACACATGCAGTCAGTTGACATAGCATTAGTACAGTCAACAGTCATAGTCATCATAATATAATATATATTATGGAAAAAAACAAAACAATTTTTTACATACATAGATTTTATTGAAATTAAAACTGCATTTACAATAGAAAATAGTAAGATAATGAACTTCAAAGCGAGTCAAAGTATCAACAATCACGCTCCTAAGATTTTTAAAGTTTACAAAACATTATTTTCATAAATGTTATTTGTAAGAACTATTTTCGCAACAAAACGCAGAGAACGCAATAGATTTAAAACATAAGCGGCACTAATACACAAACAATAACTTTAGAACGGATGGCTCTAGTTTCGCGACGTTTCGGTGTCATTTTGTCTATTCTATCTATATCTATTGTCATTTACAACATCACATCCTTATCTGTTTATCTTTCTATATTCCTATTTTAAATCAGCTTTATCTATCCCCAACAGATATTACAGTTGTTAGTCAAGACTAAGACAATTTAGCCTCAGGTCGTAGCCAAGGTTAGTTGTGAAGGTCAACATATTGATAGTGAAAGTACCTGCACTGTGCACGTAATATTCGGTAACAAATATTGTTTTGATGTAATTCATAACAAGGAGCTATCTCACTCCACTTTAATGAAATTAATCATTTAATACGTTCAATTTAAATGTGTAATTAGTTAGTCTAGCGAAATTTATCGTCTAAAAACAAAAGCGTTTGTTTCTTAATATAATATTGGCTCTATGAAATAACGTGTACTTACAACGTAATTAAAAAGCTTTAAAGAAGTGTTTAAATATTTTTCGTTTAATAAAATGTTTAAAAGATAGATTAACAAGTCGGTCTGCAAAATAACCTTGCACTTTATTGGAAAGGCAGCCTGCTCAAGAACGACCTGTATATTTTAATACTATTTTTAATTAATTTTTCGATCTACTAATAAGATTATATTAATTATTTTTATTATAGCATCTTTTTAATTTTTACGTCAAATTTTTTTTATAATTTTATAAAATAATGTAATAAATATTTTTTATTTGCAATAAATATTTATTACATTCTTTTTTTGTGTCTTTCTATTTGTGTTTACACTGTAACTATATAACGTCACAGACTATTTTCTAGTATAAATAATTTAAGATAACTAAAGGGGTAATTAAGAAAAATACCAATATATGAATTATCTCTAAATGTTGTTATTTATGTAAAAATCATTCAAATATATTGTACTTATGTAATTTTTTACATAAACATATGTAACTGAGAAGGTTAAAATTCTTAACAGTACCATCGGTCATGAGTTGAGCCATTGAACAATGATTCATTTAGCGTAGCGATAATCAGCGATTGACGATTGTTCGTCATGAAATATATACTCATAGATGATATGTTATATAGAACTACAGCAATTTTCGGGTCTATTTACTATATTTAATGTTGAGGGTATTTGGCGAATGCACACGGGCAGATACAAGCGCCGAGCGATATTTTAGAATAAAACTTTTAATATGTACTTATATCGCATATAAGTGATTTTTTAAATCTTTTTTGAGAAATCAATATCTATAACCGTTATACGTCAATTTACTTTATGGACACACACATTTTACCCTTCAAACTGAAGTAATATGTTGTTTCTGTTAATGAAAATATTTATTCGCTGTGTTAAAAACAGTTTTGTATTTTTAATTGTGTAATTGCTTAGATATTTGTTACAGTCATTATAATACACAACATACAAGTTTCGTTACAAGAGTTTGTTACAATATTAAAAAAACAGTTAAAAATGACATGGTTATGATATACGAAATATTTATTTTAAAATATTCAGTCCTACTATATTTTTGTTGAAATACATTAAATACATTATAAAACTACGTGATTATCATAATAATATATGGGACGAAATGCATCAGGCAACTGTATGCGACAATTCACCTAGGTAATCAAATACGATACCTCAAGGCCTCTAAGCGGTAGATACTGGTGCACTGATGGAATATTTATAAGCAGATAAAACACAGTATACAAATTACCACTTTGTCTTTGACATCGTACACACCACGAGCTTTTTGAAACAGAAAATATTAATGTTGTTTAATAAAGTGACATAACACCGCTTAGAGATGCAGTTATGTTTTACGATGACAAGTAAATGTGTGTGGACCGCCGTGCTATTAGTATCAAGCTGTAGCACCCCGTATACATCAGATAGATAATTAATAATTTAACGAAGAACAGTTTATTGAATAAAAGATTTATACACAAAAGTCTTTAAAACAAAATAGAAGGAGCAAAAAGAAAATTAAATAATTGTGTCGACATGAGCAAAAACAACCATATTTTTCTCATTTATTGACAGCGTGGCATGTGTCATGGCAATAGATTGTCATTGCAGACGGGCCTGCACACCTAATTAAAAATAAAATTATTTACCTACGTAGGACATAGGCGTACATACATAGCACTCATACAAAAAGTCTAAGCTCCCCAAAACCAGCTCCGTCTACTTGATCGTATTCAACGAAGAGTGGTTGAAATCCTCGACAACCTTTCAGACCGGCTTGACCTTACGGCCCTGAGTAGAGATGTAGGATCTCTCTGGATCTTCTTACCATGTTTTTGGAGTAGTTGTTCTGTTTGATAACTGCAGTTGAATTTCATTATCAGACATTGAGGCAGAATACTAAATAATTTTCGATGTTCGTCGTTCAGCAACTGAACGCTTCAGAAAGCACTTTCAAGCATCACGCTGTATGACCAGCTGCTATAGAGGATTTTCCGAAACAATACGACTGAGGGCCCTACAAAAGAGGGCGTATCGTCATCTAAAAGGCCGGTAGCGAAATTGCGAGTAGAGCATTGTGAGAGTGCATAGGCGGTATCACTTTAGATTAGGTGAGTCGCCTGGCCATTATTATAAGAAAAGTCTGTATTTATGACTCTCCTTTTTATGGTTACGAGCTGAATGTTTTTTGAGGAATCAGACTTGGAGAGAAAGGACAGACAATTTATGGGACCCAGTGAAAACAGCTTTGTATCTACTGATGGAAGAGAATTGTTATTTTACAAACACTATTTCATTTAATAATATTATAGTATATTATATCAATAACTGATATTTTTATTTGAAAGCAAAATTTTCAAGTCATTGCCTAAAAGAGAATCACGATCGGTGATTGCATATATCGTGACCATACTACAAGTTAAAGGTTAAATTGTGTAAAACCCAAAACACTTAATAAGAACTTAATAATCATATCCGGCTTGAGTACAATATTATATTATATATTGATTACTCGCATAAACTCTGATAAGTGTAGTCTTAATAATGGCTACACCATATCTATTATTGTTATTATTTTCGTGTAACTTTTTTAAGTGTATTTAACCGTAAATGTTCAAATCCCATAGTTATACCTTGCAGCTTTGTAAGGCGAAATAATCATAAAACAGAAAATATTGTTATTCCTATATAGGAGTTTACATAACTACTGCAACACACGGCACCTTTCAAGTACCAAATAATATTTAAGGAGAATTCAGTTACAAATTAGCACAGCAATTATCTTATATAACACCGCCTCATTATTTTAATGTCTCTCCCAAATTATCACCTTTGTGACGGGTTTTATAGCGATAACAGTTATGAAGTATATTTTAATATGCCTCACCTTTATATAAGCAAATGTTTTTTATTAAAGAAGGCTTTAGTAAATTTGCATTAAAAGAGATTGAGAGAACTGACATTTCGAACACGTAATTAACAAATCGGGACTATAATGCGTTAGTTTTGCTTCAGTTTAAATTTATAAGTTTAATGTTATTGATTTAATGTATTACTAAATCTTTTGCAAATACACTCGTAACTTGTACTTAATTTCGCAGCGTCGTATAAGGCGTGTTTTGTGCAATATGAATATGGGTCAATAGGCAATAGTGTAAAGAAATTCTTTCTCAATCGTACGTTGTGGAATCGTTCGAGAAAATGCCTCGTTTTTTTTGTACAGTATTGGGCCTAAAAGGTTTGCGGAGGTTTCGTGCAATCGTCACTATGCTGAACAGTCCAAGAAACGGTCCCCGTTTCGATTCCCGATACGGTCAACATTTATAAGCATATTTCTTGGTGTTGTCTGGGTATTATAACATGTATTATTAGTTGTGTTGACATACACTAGCTAAAATTGCTTAACTTGGGACTAACCACGTCTGGAATTAGAAATTATATTTTTTTATGTATCTTTAATTTTTTTTCGATATTCAAATTCAAACAGTTACAAATTATGCATTAATTTATATAAATATTGATTGAAAAGGATTCTTGTAATATTTTATGAACGAGAAACTTTATTTCGAAAATATTATGATAATTATTGGCTACCCAATATTCGCGATTCTTAACTATAATACAATAAATGAGTTGGACTGTTTTAACAAAACTATCTCTCTTTCTATCAAATAGTGATTACGCTATGATAAAACGAGAAAAAAAAGTTCTTATTTACTATAATAATTGAGTAACTTCATGAAAAAGTTCACACCCATAAGAATATAACTAGTGTATATGTACTGAAAACGTATAGAAAGTCATCCTTTAATTTGAAATCAACTGTTAATTTGCGGAATTCATTTGCATTATTACAGAAGCACTTGACGTCATCAAAGAGGAGCATACAATGCCAGCCGAGAGGAGAAGAAACAAGAGAGAAGTACCATTTACACACGATGAGAAGAGAATAGCCGGGGTGTGTATAAATAATTTAAGATGTTCTATTAGGTCTATGGCACCCCAGCGGTGCAGAGGGACTCTATTAACGTCCGCCACTTCTGCCTTCCGATTTATTCCGATGAATTAAAGATTTAATAAAAAAATATTTATCTCACTCAGAATGTGCGTATGAACAAAATATTCCTTTCGACTATTTTTTATTGTTGACAATCTGTGGTTCTTCAATCGAAAGAAATCTTTTTTTCGCTTTCGACAATTACGTAGATTACGAAAAAAATTATTTTAAACTTACCCCAGCTACGATCTAATATGAAAAAAATAATTTAATATGTCTTGTGTACTTAAGATATGTTTTTCTGATTCCAGTGTCTTCTGCAGTGCGTGTACCGGAAAGTGAAAGCGGTAAGTATTGAATTTATTTTATTTTCAACTCCAAGATCAGTGATAGTGTGGTTAATCTAACCGTTTCATCTATAGTGAGAATTAGCTCGGTTTCACTTTGTATTATAAGTTAATTTGTTGGTTTTAGTTGAAACAGAACATTAAACTTTGCGTGAATTAGCGGCTTCAATTGTTATAGTTTGACTGACCTATCGGTATTGAAACATTATTGTCTATTCGCAAAATAATGTTGCTATGAGGTTAATGGTTTTTATTACAAACGATTATAGAACTTTATGAATATATTCTGAACTTTAATGATATCAGTGAAATTTTTACCAAAATGTTTTCTCAAAAAAGGACGCGATCGCATTCCGAATATATAACAATACATTTGTTGTATGTACATAAATGATTTAAAGTCATACGTAGAAGTGGGATTGAGGACTAACAATACTTCAATCTTTAAATATTACGATTAACTTTTATGATCGTCGTAAACCAAGGCAAGTTAACCGAAAGAAAAATTACAAAACGTCCCGCTTTATTGCTTTATAGTCGTCTGTCAGATTGCTCCAATTTGTTACTATAAATAAAAACGAACTAAACATTCATTAATAAGTAGATTCTGTATCATACTCACTTTTGCTATAATTATTTTAAGTAAAATATATTCGCCTACCAAAAGTTTAATAGCAAACTGCATCTTACGGAATTACAAAACTTACTATATCTATTTTATGACTGTTCGATGCAGGTAACCATGGTACAATAAAAATTAATAATTTCAATGAAACTTGTCAAATGTTGGAACAGTCTCTATAATATTTGATTTCCCTCACTAATAATGTTTTCCTTTTCGAATTCAAACTGCCGACATAAAAGAGTTTAACGCGTTCTTCATATATCAACTGACCTATTTCAATACTGAAATCCCTCGAAGCAATTAAGATAATTTAATATTTACGACGCAGTCATAACTTCGAATGAGATTCTTTCAATTACTGCCATTAATTGAATGTTGTATGTATACTTTAACTATACACGATGTTTGTTGTTTTAATATAAAGCTGATAAAATAAAAATTACAAGAAATTTTCATTGTCTAATGTACAATTCACAAAACTTTAATTATAGTTGTTATAGTACCATGAATATTATATTGATGTTTATAATTTATTTACATCAAATCCACATATTTCGATTTTTCCTATAATTTTTCAGGTGGACGGTTTCGGTTTTCCAACACTTGAGGGGTTAGTTGGCCTGTATTCAGATGGTGTAAACGAGCGAGGATACTTTATGACGGTTCTGGAGGCTTCAAGGGAGTGTTTGATGCGTAACCACGATAAATTCTCCAGGACTGTACCTATGGGTATGTGCAAAAAGTTCCTGTGGAACAGAACAAACGTTAATTTCTTTAGTAGGAAATATCGCTGCTTTGAAATTGGCATAAGCAAAATCTGTAATTATAATCGCGTAAAAAGTTGTAGCCATACGCGTAATATTTGCATTACTCTTATACAATATTTATTTATATATACTGTGTGTATTTCTTTGATCGTCTTAGATGCATAAGCAATTAGGGCCACATGGTCTATTTCACTGAAATTTTCCTAGCTATAGCTTCTAAGTCGATATTCGATTATTATTAGATTAGAAAAGATGATTTAGAGATAGAATAGATATATTATGTTAATTTATAATAAATATCTAAGGAATGCTATGAAAGTGCACTAGATATAAATAGAAGCTCAAGACATATGACATTATCTTCTATCCTAGGCGACACCGTCAAATACGCACTTTAATCCCTTTGGAAAAAAAATGACAATTGTTTTCTATTTTCAGATAATGGCCGCAACTGCGACGTCTCCTTCGACATTTTTGAGTGTATTTCAGACAGAATTGGCGAATACTGCGGTACTTCTGGCATTTGAAGACGAATATGTAAAAAAGCACGCAACGCTTTGTCATAGTTACCATGTTTAAAGAACATAAAAAAGGATAATATATTCAAATAAGTCTAATAAAAAGTGATAATAATACTAAATTGTGATGCTCAATAACGTAGAATTAAGTATACAAAAAAGTTTGGAAGGGCTTGAACTAGCTTTTATAATTCACGATGTACCCTCGCCTATTCAGACCTAATAAATGCCTGACATAGATCTCCTGTCTCTGTGTAATCTCTCAGCAATATATATCTAAATAATAATAAAAAGAGAAATAATTAAGGTCCCATAAAGCCACCGCGATTGTTACGAGTACGGATCCGTTCGTTCGCGAGTCCTACCCGCATTTGCCCGGGTTCAAATAGTTTGTATTGGCACTTGACACTTCCTACCTTTTCTAGTTTGTAGAGTAATTAATTCTTGTACCTAACCGTTTTATGTATAAATTTACGAACTGATAGTATTAATTGTTTAATAAAATTGTAAATATACTTAAGTAGAAATCTGATGTTTTATTTCTTACACATATGTTATGTAAGTGGTAACATTATATATTACTCTGAAACCTGCAGCGAAATACTTTTACACATCGACGATGTTCAGTTTCGTGAAAGGTTCCCCCCCCCCCCCCTCGGGAGAGCTTCCACCTCCAGCACCAACTCCATCCTCTTGATCGCAGTCAACGAAATGCGGTTCGAATCTTGGATGACCAGTCACTTTCCGAGCAGCGATGATCCTACATGATCGAGAGCGTTTGATATATACCAAGTTATGATATATCAAACAAGACTGCAGTTTATTCGAGTAAATAATTTATAAGCTGTACGTCAGCTGAGCTGAGCTGAGAGTCCGGTCATATAAAAAGTGCTCTTGTTAGGTATAAGTATGTACAATTACACAGATATCTTTGGTTTCATTTTTATAGCATCTCTCTCTTTTTTAAAATCCTTATAAGTTAAGGTTTAGTATAGGACTATACGTGAACATTAAGAAATATATCACCCAAATAAATGATATATATGAAATAATTTTTATACGTTATTTTTTTATTGAAACCCAATAATTTTAATACTCATTCCTTACTCACTATTCATAATTTATTTTAGTACTCGAGTTAAGTTCGGCGGTGTTAGTTAGAGGGATGTTCAAATAAATGAAACACACTGTTACATTGTAGTAACAACTATCTTTAATCATCTAAAACAAGAGCTTATATTGAAACTTAAAGTAATGGTAGTGGGCTTGCGACGGCTTGAAATAATAGGTAACTTATCCCTTATGGGTTCATAGAATGGTCAAGGGGTGACATCTTTATTATAGGGACATATCAATGATAATTGTTAACACATTTAAAATTGTAAGAATATGTCTAACTTATTGAACAAAAATTACACATCTGCGTTTACTAGAATGCATTTATGGCCTACGTTAACTATTGTTGACATTTGTGCTTTATTTATTATTATCTATATCTTTATTTATTATCTGACCTCGTTAAACTGTGTACGTAAACCTAAGGTTTGTATTATATAACTCTCGCCTGTAATAAAAAGCAACTTGACACAACGTATAATTTGCTTTAAATTATTATTAGGAGACAGATTTTAATTCACCTACAATTAATAGAATCAGGCGTTACCTGACCAATATACGAGCAATACTCCGCGAAAAAAGTTTTGGGATTTTGTTAAGTCATCTAAACAAAACTGAAAATAACATGTCATCAAGTAAACTTAGAGTATCGATAAAATTACGGAGGTAAGAAAAAAAAACATTTGAAGAAAGGAAACCTATTCTTGATTGTACAGTTACACACTTTATGTGAAAAGGCTTAGGAGGAAATTGGAAATAAATTTATAGTATTTATATTAAATTTTATGCTCTATGATGCTGAGAGTTATAAAAAAAACTTATAAAGTTTCTTTCTTGTTCATTGTGAGTACCGAGAACGGTGAACGTCTGCACGCTTGCCTTTAACACATTCAAGAACCACAAAGACAATTCACGCTTGGAACTTTCATAGCAAGTTGTCAACTCCATTCCAAATTGTACAAGTACACACATTAATCAACGACCAGTAGCAATATTTTTCGATTCTTCACAAATCAAGATGCTTCCTGCTTATAAACTACAAAACATGAAGCGTGAACAAAATTAGTGATAATATCACTGATTGTGCCGCGTCCCACGACCTCAAAGTTGTATATATTTACTGAATTCAATTGTATTATGAGATAATGTCTTTAATTATACAAGTTTATTAACGAGATGTGATAAAATACGGAATACATAGATGATGTTTTTTGCTATTCACGTAATTTAATATTCTATTGACTGACGCATTTTACTATGGTTTTATCTTGGCTAATTATGATTTTTGATTTCCTAGTTAAAGAAATATACATTTAATATTGCTTGGAAATACGAGAAGCAAAGGTTATTTTGGAATCAATTTGATTACCATCTTTATTCTAAGTAAAACCAATAAAAATAGTGGTCCTATTGCACCACTTTGCAAAAGTTCTCATCTGACTAATTCACTCAATTTAGGTAATGTTAAGAGACGAAATATAATCAATAGACTTAAGTGTTTACTATTAATTGAATATGCACTCGGAAAATGATGTACACAATAAAATGTATATTAAAGAATAATAAAGAATACAATTTCACAACTTAACTATTATTAACACGCCCTAAGTGCAATTAAACCCATCATCATACCATACAAAAACCATCCCATACAACGTGTAGGGCAAGCAAGCGTAAAGATGGGAGATGCCCTTCGTAGCTCCATTGTAGGATGACCTCTGCTTGACTTAACTTATGATACACATGACCTCTTTTACACATTGGTTTTGTAACTAGGATCTATTTGATGGATTCGAAAGAAATTAAGAAAAAAATCGCCCGCAATTGACAATTTTTAACGATTGAACAAAACGAAATTATACTCATCTAAGCTTTTAATAAATTAAAATGAAATTTATGGGTTTGTGCAAGAATCCACTGAATTCACATATGTGCTATGATCCGCTTTATAGGCGGAGATGGTATACAAATGTAATTATAAACATTAGCATTGTAATAAATACAAAGCGAATATATAAATAACCTATTCCCGTGAAGTAAGATTTAGTGGGGTTTATGGTATTTAATTGAATTTCTCCTTTTGGAAAAAAATATTAATAAATAATTCCTATGTGATATTAAGTCATAAAAAAGTAATTGTAAAGTGACATTAAAATAACTAGAATTTACTTTGTATTAAATGTAATGCGTACACTTTTTTGTGGAAGCTTCTATTAAATAATTAAAAGCTTAAATTAAAGTCCTTTTTCGTTGTTCTTGACCGAATCGCAATTTATTTTAACTAACGATAACAAAACGAGTGTCGTCGAACAGACAACTTTTATTGCAGTATTGTAAAGCATCTTCAAGGTTTCACAGACAACATACGGAAATAAACACAAACGCCGGATGAAAATAACAATTTTTTAGTGTTAACAAAACGAATTATACATGAAAATTGCCTGCGAAGACTTAATATTAATATACTTTGAAACATATATTCCAACGCTTAAATCGTTAGAAAATAGAAATTATTAAGTCAGTATAGCATTTACTAAATGCTTGTATAACCAAAGATGTATGATTACTATCTATCTATATTACTATAGGTTGGCGGTTAAGCATCAACTATTTTCATGTCGGATATTTTATATCCGAGTTTCTATTTTCATAATTATCAAATCATCTTTTCCAAATTTAAACCAAGATCAAATTTTTTTTTTAAATTTCAATTTCCGGACGTGGCTACAGATTTTTGATTAAGATATACTCTATATGCAATTATTAGCTTTCGTGAATGAGAACAAAACATTTTGTTCCTGGTGAATACGGAATCGAGGATGTGGTGGCCCTCATCTAACTATGCTGCATCTTAGCCTTAAAGGTTGTGCATATAGTAAGCTAATCTTAGGTAGATTATAGATAGTTATCCGGTCAATATTTATAAATTTCCGTCAGTAGTAATAGTGTCACATGTTTTCATTTATCATTTTTAGACTTTTATTGATGAATATCAAAATACGACATCCTGATTCGCCAATGTTCATTGTCTTATAGTCACTTAAAATCTTTACAGGCATACATCTTATAATACGGCATATTTACAATTTTAAACATAAATAAATAAATCATAAATCATTTATTTGTTTGCGAATATCAGTATAAGAAAAACAAGGTCCTAACAAAGGTATAACAAAGTGCATAAACCCCTTTCTACCACAAGGCATGCAAACTTACTGATTACTTACTTTGTACATGATTAGAAAAAATTTTTTAGTATTAAATTAGAAAAGTCAATTCTTTCACTTATTGGTTGGAGCCGGACTTCTCTTTAGTTCCAGTCTAGGCCAACATTGCTAAATCACAACCATTTGTAAAAGATATAAAGTAAATGATGTCAAGATATACTTAAATCACATATATTTTTTGAAAAGCTTTTAAATAGGTAATTACCACACCATACGGCGCTTTTGCTGTTGGTAATATCTTGCATAAAGCGATTCTTTTATAGTAATTTATAGCTTTAAATCTACTGAAACAGTGGCCTTATATTAATAACAATGTCCGGTCATTTTCACGGCGTATAACTTTGTGCGTTAGGTATATCTATATAAGACGAATTTGATTTCCAACCTCATAGTTCACAGTGAACCAGCCACCTGAGCTGATAACTATGTGTTGTTGAGTCATTTGTGAAAATCAGTGAACATGTCTTGGATTTTGTGTGTTAGTGTTTTGTGTGTATGTGTTGTAGCCAGGACTCAAATAATACCTTCAAAGTCTAGAGCTAATGATGGGGAGTTTAATAATGTCAATACTGATGGATCCTTTGATTTTGGGTAAGTAAATGATGTAGAACAGTCAAATCAAATTTTAATAGGTGTTATCATCATTTGTTTATTAAATGTTATGTTATTTTTAAGTGGTTTAAAAAAATGCATACATTTTTTATACGGTTATTTAATGAATTTTCTTAATAAAAGCATTATTTTGTTCACACATAATACAAATAATTAAATGTTTATTATTTTTAATTTTGTAATTATTAAAGGCGTTATTAAACGTATGAAAAAACAATTCATACTCTGTCTTATTTTTCTGTATAAAAAGTGGTATATATATATCATATTCCTATTATTTATATTTTGGATATTTTATCAGATATGTAAATAAAGATCGCGGCTCAAGCTATCACTTAGCGAAAGGCAACGCGAATGGTGTTGTGGGCGGTCGATTTGGTGCTAGAGAACCTGGAACTGAAGAGGTGAAAGAAACAATCTACACCGCTGGTCCTAGAGGGTAAGTGTTAAGGTTTATAACAATTCTAATAGGCTTATAAGTTATAAGTTAAAATATCAGTTAGTGATACAACACTTTTACGTTTTTAGTATCATTATCAACAACGCTCTCAAATTGTCTATTTAAAACATTAACACGGTTAATATTATTAATCTTTAATAATATTAAGTATGTAACTTCAGTAACAACAGCGATGGCTTTGAAGACGAATTTATTTTGTAAACACCTATTTATAGTTGATTTTAAATTGACACAAATAACATGTTCAATTTGGTTCAATAGTTTTCGTGCGAAGGGACCGAATGTTCATCGTAAAATAGACCTCGATCAACGCCCAAGAGGTCCTATTGGAAATAAAGACGATCCTTATTTTGATCCCAATGAAGATCCGAGCTATTCCTTTAAAATCGACACCAGGACCTACACTAAGAATGAAAATGCTGATAGCAGAGGCGATGTCAAAGGTAAATTCTTGATTATACCTTTTTTTAATTTTATAAATTTTGCATTTAATTTTTTATAAGATTCAAATTATGATATTATGTCTGTTTTTGCTGTAACACTATTTTCTCTTTTTGTCAAATAAAAAAAAATTAGCATACCAGTACCGTTCAAACAGTATATTGGGGCCGAGTTATTTTGACCGAGGGTATAAAATAAAGGAATGCAATTTAAAAATCTTACCACCTATATCATACAATTTATATTAGGATTATATGCTTAATATTTAGGATTACATTATTAAAAAGTTTTAATCGTGTTTAAGATGGATAATTATTATATAGACACTGCAGTAACTGCTCTGTTTAAAACCATGTGAATATTAAATTTCAGTCTAAAAATTGAGAATTATAACTTAGAATTAAGCATTAAGTTGTTATTGATAACATATTGTCAAAAGCGCCATCTGTTGGCGAGCATTGTAACATTAGCCTTAGGCTAGAAAAATTAATAATTTTGTAAATAAATCATCCAATGTTATGTAAAATTCATTATAATAATAATTATATTTTCTGAACATTTTTTTATAGTCTATGTTTGTTTATATGACATAACTAAATTATATGTTATCAATGATTACCACAAAAAAATTAATTTTGGAAGTCGGTGAGAAATAGAATGTAGCTAACACTCAATTCAATTCAATGCTAGAAATTGTCTAAACATAAAAAGGCTATTTTGTGAGTGTTTATTTATTATAACGGAATATGCTTCATGTTTTTTGTTTTTATAGAATATATATCTTTTCAGGGCATTATTCCTTCGTGGACGACATTGGAGAACGCCACGATGTCTCCTACATAGCTGGTAGAGATACTGGATTTCACGTGTCCTCAGCTGTCCCCGATTCTCCTAGAGGCATCGGAGCTCCCTTTCATCGGGCTCCGTTGGTCCGGAATGAGAAGAATCCTAGAGGGAAGACTGCGGTTCAGCGTGGATTAGATGGTTCTTATAGGTACAGTGAAAAGAGCTAAAATATCGTCCTCATGTATCTAAGTTTTTATTTATTTGAAGACTTGGGTTTTCATACAAAGAAGTCATAGGCTTTTTATTGATAACACTTAACTTTTCTTATAGCTATTGAATGCTCTTATCACACTTCGATTGTCGTATATAAGCGAGGCATTATTTACAATTGAATTTAATAATCAAAATTCTAGGTTTATTTCGGCTGGACCTGACCAGAGAAGGACTGAAACGAGTGACTCCCGCGGTAACGTTCGAGGATCGTACACGTTTTTGGATGACAAAGGAGTTCAAAGGTATCTTTTATTATAAATAGTACTTTAATTGCCATACTAACTCTAGGTACTTTAATAAAGATTAATGAATAATGGTATCCGTTATAGTGTGTTCTTTTATAACTGTCAAACATCCTAGACTTAAGGTATCCGGTATAGAATAGACTTATCGTTTTATAAATAGAATAGAATTATAATTACTCAATTTTGTCATTCCAAAGTTGTCACTAATAAAACCTAAAAAAGGAAAAACAGGAACCGACACCAAAGGTTTTCTCCTCTGAAATTTCAAAAACAGCAAATTTATATGCTCTTTAAATGTCTTAACAGGACAGTCCACTACATCGCCGGCCCTGGTATAGGATACCGGATAGTCAAGAATAGCAATGACCCGTTCATACCATCCTACTTCCCAACTTTACCCAGCCAATACGACCCAGATTTTAATGATGTTAGTTCAATTGGGGCCTCCGTAGCACCTGCAGCCTTTGCACCGAACGACGATGGAACAGATGATGTATTTAAAGGTGATTAAACCTTTCACTTATGTGTGCTAATTAGAAGGTTACAATTTTGATGATACTTAAATGTCTGAAGCTTACAAAGACTGTATTGAATTTGACAATATAAAGATAATTGAAATAAAATATATACCAAACATCATGGCTGCTTGGCTTTATATACATCGTCTTGATTGCTTTGTATTTAATTCTCTAACATAGACGTTAAAATCCGTTTTAGCTATTAAAAATGTTATAAATAATATAAATTATAGGCCCCGATGGTACAGCTGCTTCCGGGCATGTAAAACCGCCACCTTTCCCAACAACTGATGATAGACCAGATCCTTCCACTTCTGACATCAGTTCTGAAAATTCGAACAGCAACAGTTACGGCCAAGCCCCAGCCTATAATCCAGAAAGTGACAACCAAGACCTAAGTTATGTGGATGAAGAATCAACTAATTTTCCTGGCCCTAAACCAACCAAAGGAACAGGTGATGCATAGCATGGATAGCAAATGGTTGATATTGATGATCTTGCTAGAAATATTGCATCATTGTTATAGCGTTCTTTTAGTAAGGAAAGAACTTTTATACTTAAGCAAGATCATAATTTTTAATCGAATTGCACTGGAGAGAGCTTGGAATGACTATTTTCGCTTGCAATAAATTATTGTTCACACCCAAACTGGTTTTTATTACACCACCGGACGGCACAGCACAGCGTATAGCGCACCAAGAACTTAGTAACAATTACCACTTGCAGGCATACCTTGGCGTCCAAGCAGCAAACCTTTTAGACCGACGAAGAAGCCTTACGTACCGCTAAAACCTACCCAAGTGCCATTTAATAGTGAAGATGAAATCAACAGTGGTGAAAAAAGTAAACCACAATTTGCAGTAGGATTCAATGTTCATAGTAAGCCTGGTACAACGGTTATTCGGAATATTGGTCAGGATTATTTTGGCATTCCACCCGGTGTTTCAGTTCGTGCCCACGTTCAAAGTATAGATCTTTACCCATTCGGTTCAAAGCCTCTATCGCCGTCAGAGGCTTTAGAACACGATGCGCTAGTATGATTTGCTTTATTCTTCGTTGTAATGAAACCTTTTTGGAGAGTTTTCTTGAAAAATTTATTTGAACTCGACTGTTAACAAAATGCAAAATAGTAACAAGGAGTTTGCATGTTTATCAATTGTGTTATCATCCTTACAGTTTGCTTTAGTCTATCTAATAAATTTGAATTACTTCGCTTAATTTTCAGAATATTTTTATGTTATGTTCTTATCTATCTCTAACAAAGGGGTCATTACAATATTCCCAAGTTTATTAGATAGGCTTTAATTATTAACAGTTTTATAATTTATAAATAGGAAGGATATTTTGGCAATTTTAGTGAATAAATAAGAAAATTACTACTAATTATCATTAGGTCTACAACATGAACAACGTTATGCAAGATTTAAAAGTGTCTAAATATAAGTGTAAAATATAGTATTAAATGTATAAACAAGTTTCATTTCACTAAGTATAACGTGCTAAAATAAACGCGTATTAAAATAGTATTCAAAATAATCATATTTTTAACATATCTTCAGATGTCGAAAGATTAACAAGAATTTACATTTTTTTATAATTAACATAAAATCTTAATTTAAAATACATTTTTCTTGACGTGACAAAAAACTCAGCTTTACCAAAACCATAGAAATTCTCTATCAGTCTGCTGTTCGGAATAGTATCTGTCAAACAGAAACTGACAGTTCTTTTACCTAATATTACGTTCCCATTTTACGCGCTTTAGAAATCACAAAGTGATTTATCAAGCGGATCGTAAAGTTAGACCATATTCGTAATACGTCTATTATCCATCACAGTGTTTACTCTTTAGTTTTTGCTCGATAGTGTATACTGTCAATCTCATGCAACGTTCTGTTACGCATTATTTTAATGTAGCCGCGACATGTTATTACTTAACTAAATTAGAATTAAATCAGTAGCCTTGCTCTGCCTACCATCTAATATAAAGTGTATATTTGAAAATATGAAGCAATTCTTAATATAGGAAGATCTAAAAGGCCAAAGAGCAAATCACAATGTAAAGCTTATTTAGAATATGAAAGTGCTGTTAGAATACATACTATTTACATATTTAGATATATCGTTTTCTTATATTATATATGAATTAAGACAACTAAAGTTTTCCATTACAGACGATTTAAATTTCACGATTATTCGATTGTATGTTAGTGCTATGGAACATACAGCCACAGAGTATATAACAGTTAACGGTTTTATGTCATTTTATAACATTAAGGTCCCTCATATGTTACGTCTGTTAAAGCTGTCATAAATTAACCGTTGAGTATTATGTAGCTGAATAGTATTATGCTTAATTGAGTACTGTCTAAATAATCCCTTAAAAGACGTGTCCATTAGCAATTTATATTTAATATAACAATGGTGGTAGTTAATTTTATGTATACTTAGTACAACTACCTACTTAACCTAATCTATATTAGCAGAGTTATATTGAAGCAATATGAATAAAGCCTGAAAATCTAATATACACATTAATTTTCACAGCCTTCATTAAATCCTACGGCTTTAACCCTATATTAATTTAAGCGAAAAAAATGAATGAGCTCCAAATTAAAAGTTGAAAATAAATAAAATATAATTATTTTACTTTTGATAACTGTATATAATTTAATATTATCGTCTAGTGATTATATTTCAAAGTCAATTCATGCATTATATAAAATTAATAAACACATTTTAAATCAAAGATATAAATTAACGTGTAAATAAAATAAAACAATTAAATTAAAAGAAGTTTAATAAAACACAAAATCAGTACACAATCTTCAATAGGAAAGTCATAAATAATATAAAATGTAAATAATCATAAGCACCATACATTTGTGCAAAATTATCCTCTACCTATATTTTCTATACACATTTGGGACAAACGAAATCTTCTGATTTCATTAGTTATACCAATATAGTTATAGTATACAGTGGCATCTTGTCAAATTCAAAACCAAAATTAATATTTGCCAATCTATTATCTGTTCAAATTTTGTGTTGACATATAATTCGCCTAATATAAACAAATTTAACATTTCAATGATTTTATAACTTTACAAACATTCATCAAAAATGTTTATTTAGTAAATTAATTCAATCGCAAAACCGGCAAGCATTCACAGGAACAAATATATTTGAGTTTATCTTATATTGAGTGCCTCGATTCTCCCAATTTAACTTCAATAGGATTGTATTCTATTAACAAAGAATGGTCAATATTTGAGTTACACGGATATTTAGCCTTATAACCTATGATATTAAGATGAAATTCCTCTATCACTGTTAAATTACAAGAATCTGGCCCCATATTGACTAATTCTCTGTTTAAGACTAGATTATAACTTATTTCATTAATAGTAACTTATTCTGAGCGTGATACTTTAACTAATAAATTATTTAAAAAATAACATATTTTATATTTAATAATAAAAATGTGAATTTTGGCGCGGATTGTCAGATCTGTAATTAAAACAATTTTCCTAGAAAAAATATGAGCACACTTATAATACTTATACTTAATACATTTTTATAAATATAACATTATGAGATAATATGTTAAAAATGACCCATTTTACTTAAAACCTAGATTGGGGTTAATCAAAACACTTTATTATTTGACAATAACTCAAGAGCAACTTACTTTTTGACAACTCGTTGACAAAAATGACGCTTCATATTTTGGCGGGAGGAAAAATGACATTGACAGTTGGCATTTGACACTTGACTTCACATGATCATGCCAGTGTTAATTATGACCTCTGTTGCTATCTAAATTGTTGTTTATTATATCTTTATAAAATGGAATTTGTAAAATCAAATTTGTTGAGAAATCTAATAAAAAGAATAAATTGCTCTCAATTCTTGCGCCGTATAGTAACAGTAACTCAGTAAATAGTTGTAATTCACATATAAAAGAATATATTTTAAATATACTTTTGTGCATAAAGGTACAATTTTTATAAGCGATATAAATTTGTGCCTAGTTTAGTCAAGAGTAACATTCTTTAACAGTATACAAAGCTAACAATTATAAATGTGTAACAAAATTGTGTTTAATGATTATATAAAGATTAATACAAATTTACTAAAATAACCACGTTTTCCCGCTAATGAGCCTCTGAAATGGCAAACAATCACATTTATGCCGTCCAAATAAAAAACAATTAAATTAATATGAGCTCAATGTCTCATCTATCTGCATATATTTTTTTAACTGTACTCAAATTTATGTTAACTTAGAATTTTATATAAATTCATAATTTTATACGAAACGTGTTACATTATTTTCACTAGGAAACTTAGGTCGTCAATTTAAATTCGGTGTTTAAAGACAATACAGGCAAGATTTCTTTATATACTATGCCTTAATCTAGGCACAAAAACCAAGTTTTAACATTTATACGCCTTAGGTTTTGAGCCAGCATATTTCCGTCTCTCTCTGTTGCATTAATAAATGAAAGAGACAGATAGATCAACGTCCGTTTTTTGTTTTTTAAACAACAAAATTGTTAGTAGCGAGCCTCTATTTCAAAAACAACTATGTCAACAATGTATTAACAGCAAAAATTATCTAAAGTCGACGAAATGTATACCATGTCACACGGTAAATTGTCAGTGTTTGACGTAAAATATTCATATATTATATTTATATAGTATCTTTTAAACTAGAATGAAGTATTTATATATAAAAAAAATCGTATCAAGAAATAAAAATGAAAATATTTTTTAATAAGTTTCATAAATGAATTAATATATTCAAACTGGTGTTTTTATGTAATTCTTTGTTTTCTATTTAGTTAAATATTAAGAAGAAGACATTATCTGGTAACTACTTTGTATAATCTGAACACTTCAAGCGCAATTTATTTTTAAATATATTTTTATCTGGCAATAAAAAAAATGTTAAAAAAAATTTTTTTTTGATGAGAGCATCATAGCTCGATAACCGAATTAACGTAAAAATTCAGCTGATCAATACTCTGTGGACACGGCAAACATTTCGAATAGAAATGCAAATAACAAACAATTAGGACATTCATAAAAAACAATCCGCATCTAAAGTACTATTTCGTCTCAATTTTTTTCTGTTTCTACTGAGTACTTTAGCTGGGTTTTATTTTTTATAAACCTTATAGACGCATCAATGGACGCGTTGTGCCCTAATATTACGTCATTTTGATCTTTTTTGAGGTCTCCTCGATCATGTCTTTGATTTTGGTGAGGGGTGATCGTTTGGCCTCCCCAACCTTTAAGTGGTCCGGCAAATGGATGTTCAGGGGATCGCGGAGCTTGGCTAGGTCCTTTTGGAGTTTGTCAATCTGAAAGAGTATTAGATATAGAGGAAATAGGTAAATAAGCTCAAATTTTAACAATTATAATTGAATTATTAGTGCACCGTTTTGAATACGTAACTTTTCTTCACGGCATAGACAAATGAACTTTATAGAAATATTACAAAAAAAACATTCTACAAAAAGCTGTAAAGGCAATGAATTAAGCTTTACAAAAGAGCTCGAGATAAAACTTCTAAAGCTAACATACATTTTAGAATCGTAATTATTATGCACACTTTACTCATATTTGTGTCTACGATAATATGTTGTATGTTTATACCTCATCCTTAAGATGATTGTAATGATTAATGTCCAGTCCAATCTTTTTCGCTTTCTTGTGTAGAGTAATGAGGTGCTGTCTGTCTTTTACATCTGGCAACACATATTCCTAGAAAGTAATTAGTTCTTAATTATGACATATATAATAATTGTACAAGGCGCTAGTGACCCAATAAGTACGAGATACCTACAGTAAATAGAAATCGAGATTGTAAAAATATAAATATTCCAATAATATAATAATTATTTAATTTTATACTGAAATATATAGTTCAAATATTTAAAATTCTTTATTAGACAATTACCAATTACTTGTAGCTGGAATCGTAGCTGGTAACAGATAAAGATAATAAACAGAATTACGTTAGCCGTTTGGAAATAAAATGTTACTTCTGACCCCAACAATATTTTGATTAAGAGTACTGCAAAGCATATCAATCTATATCCGAAACAAACCACCCACCACATAAATATTTATTTCGGTATCCCGGTAATAATTATTTCGTATTCAATTAAATTTTCACCCACCTGTTTAGTTAATACGAAATAGGCATAGGCAGCCATCGCAGTGCCATAGGTGACGAAGTAGGTAACAGGTTCCATGATATCCCAAGAGTATTCCCACCAGGTCAGCCGGGCTAGCACTCCAAACTGGACTCCCATGAGACCCAGACCAACCCATGTTAGCAATGAGGTCTTCCTCGTAGTCTCAACCTCGAGGGACATACGTTTCTGAAAAGAATTATCTCAGTGATAAAATGCTTTAAAGGTAATTTTAAAGGAACGTATGCAAGAGTATATTATGATGTCAAAAATGTGTGTTATGTAGTATTTCTCTTTTTTATTTTAATTTAGATTTTTGACATTCAAACAAATATATTGATTGTTTTTATCACATCACAGGACATATAAGTGATAATTACTTATTGTTTCTGGCCTTATGGTCAAAGTTCTCATTGTCACTTATAAAAATATATAAAAGTTTAAAAGTTATTTATTGCGAATCTCATCATTATCAAAAATCATCTATTATAAATATCATCATGGATTCTAAAAAAACCCAATATATTCAAGCAATACTTAGCGAAAAACCCGCAACAACTCGACGCACTTCACTCCGACACTGGAGCGAATTAATTGTAATAATATAATTAATATTAATTATATCATGAATTCTGTTAATTGAAAAATATTTATCGTTCTATGAGGTTGCCTGAACCCAATAGCTTGTTAATCTTTTAAATGAATTGATTTAAAATGACCTGAATGATTTTCTTTTACTCTAAATGCTTTTTTCTACTACCAATACTAGTTTCTTTATTTGGACGCACTAATCTCAGAAAATATCGGTACTAATTTTTGTCCATCATCGCTTCAATCGGTCGCGCAGGGTATCATGTTTACAAAGTGGATAAAATTGCTCCTTTTTGCGCCCGATAATCACGGGTGTTTTAATTTAAAAACCGGTCCTAGTTAAAATGTACCTGTGCTGAATATTACCTCTTCTAAAGGCTGCAACTCAGTGGACAGCTTCTCAAGCTGCGCCCTCAACTCTCTTTCCTTCTTAATCTGGTGCTCGCGAACGTTGAGTGCTTCGTACAGCTGGTTTACGAGATTCCTTACGTCACTCAAGCGCGTTATCTCCTCAGCACTTAGACGTTCCTGGAAAAGCGTTGAAACATTTATCATACAGAGATATTTTTAATATATATAAAGTCCAAATTTAGTTATTCATATAGGTTACGTCAAATTTAAAAGCACGGAGCACCGTTTTTTTAATGGGTATCGTCTAAAAGCATTCGAAATAGATATTATATAGTATTAGTATAGTTTCTATGAAAGATTGCATGTCAAGCAATTATTAGTCTTTAAAAAACATATTTGAACTATAGTTGTATTAATATTTGTTCAGTATAAAAATTTAATTGACATTTCACTGCGAATCGAATGAAAAATGTCGGAAGTCATGTGTATTAACGCCATCAAGTCATTAAATTAAAATACATTTTGTACCAAATCGTATCATCGTATGCAGTCTAGGTATACGATACAATTAATCTAAAAAAAACTCATTATACATAAACCAAGTTAGTTAAAATTTTATAAACATAAAATTAAACTCTTCGCCGGTGGATAAACCGAAATCCGAATTAAAGCTGAAAGGAACATTTTAAATGACTGAACGAATTTTTTACAGTCGACTCGCTAATTAAGCCCTCAAGCAAAGTTCTTTATTTGTCCTAAGTTATAATTATTTTATTTTCAACAACGATGGAATATTCTGAATACAGCTATAGCTTCTGTTTTGTCTAGTTAGAGCAGTATTGGCTAGGTGCCATTTGCAATACTAACGAAGCAAGTCTGAAAACAAGTGTCTCTAACAGTTGGAGAATTGGAACGATAGATTGTTGAGTATAACTTCGGCTGTTTACGGACTACTACGATTACGGAAAATGAACCAAATGATTAAAACAAAATCCTTCTAATTGAACTTTTAACTTTAGTACTATTTCGTCTCTTACACCTAAACTAATGCTGTTAATAAATGTGGTCAATATTGAATAAATAAGGAGGTAATTCTATAACGACTTGCAAAGAAGTGGAATCACAGCGAAACAAGTCGTTATTGTGTATCGAAACAGTGTCTAATTTTGGGGAAAGACCAATGTATGTTTGAATACTCTATGTATAAAATTTCAGTCATAATTTAATTTTACGTAACGAACGTTTTTTGTAAGAACGATACAAATATACTCCCCTGAACACTAGAAAATACATGAGTATGTCATTTTATAGAGGTTGGAATTTCATATAGGGGACGAAATGAATTAATTCCAGAGCAATGCGTGATCCCGTATGAAACGCGACTAAATAAAATTTTATTTTTCACATTCCATGCGCCTTTATTAACAAAATTTTAATTAAGGACCCTCGTAAACCCGCGTGCCTTTATTGAAATGTAATGAAATATTACCTAGCAATAAAATTGAATAATGTAAACTAAATAAGAATTTTAATTATAAAAACCGTTCGCCGTTCATAAATCGTGGTTAAAAACCGATTATCATATCATTTTATTTGATATTATATATGCATAACATATAGAACATAACACTTGCTGTATAATGAAAATATATAGTTTAACATAAATTAATACAGCCCCATCTCAGGCGTTAGATTCATCAAGATTCAAGTAACTTCCATCTATTGTAGATACAAGTATGAGGTATGTCTATTTTACTCACGGACTGTGAATAAATCATCCCCTCTTAATAAAGAATCTCGCAATCTTTTCAGCTGCAATAATTATCTATACGTCCCACAATACCTCATTAAACCGAGCCCATTAAAACGTCTAACGAACGTGCATATACAGAAACTTTTTCATTAGAGCTTTCCAAATGGAGTACGATTCGTGTTTCTCTATCGCTTTTCGTTATTTCTCACTCGTGATTTAAAAATTATTGAAGAACATTATTAATCACCATTAATTTTGTGTAAAAATTAGGCACATAAAAGCAGTGGAACGTGTTAAATTTCAAGACTATGGTGGTCAAAAATTAATTAATTCAGTGATTTGTATATATTTGAGAATACTTAACCGAGACAGAAAATATTTGGATGTTAAGACGTATAAAAACAATTAAATTGTAAATTTTCCAACGTGCTGTTTCCGATATTTTGAAAACAGTCGTTTCATTTTTGTTTCCCTATCACCAAATATTAATTTGAAGATGTACTTAATGTTAAGGCATTAAGTACATCTTCAAATGAAAACCAAAAAAAATATTTTTCTTTGTCCTAATGGTCGTGAAAGATGTAGATAATTATTTGTATTATCAAGTTATAGATCTGAATATTATCAGACCTTATTAGGGAAACAGAAATATAACATAGTAAAGACATAGATGAAAAAAGTAAATAATTAAAACATTGGATATGCCCTAAAATAGTATAAAACAAATTATACATAATCTTATAGAATACGATACAGAGATTAGTTAAACACAAAATATACTTTTTACTAAGGATACGACATTTATGACAGTACGTTCAACATATTCTAAATATAATAATGGAGGATCGCAAAAACAGGTTTATTGTATTAGTTTTTATTTCATCAGAAATAACAATTCGACTTTTACAATTTCCTGTAATTTTTCGTAAGCTTATAAGCGGTCTGGACGAGTCTCTTGTGAATCTCATCTTGAACAATTTCAAATTAAAAAACTCCCTACGGAAACATCTGTAGTGATTTTGTATTGTTAGACAGAAATGCCATTCGGTCTTCGTTTGTTTCTTTAAAAAAAATTCATACAAGACGTATTTAACGAAATTGTATGCCGATAAAATTAACGCATATTTCACAAAATCACTTTGGTAATATCAAATTTCAGTGTGCTTCAAACATTTTTCTCTTGTAAATAATGATTTTTCGTTAATATTGAGATACTGCAAAATAACATTTAGGCAATTTGTAATAAGCAGACTATAATGAAATGCTTTTTGAAAACTATTAATATACGAATAGTGGAGTTTTGGTTTTCAAAGGTTGTTCAAACTCTGTGTTAAAAAAAAAACTCATGTCAGTTGTCGAAATAATAAATTTTCCCTTTTTCGGTTTCATGAACGTCATGCGCTTGTTTTATTTCTCACGTGTAGTTATGGATCTTTCGATCAATTTACTCAACGTTCCCGCGTATAATCATCCCGGTTATTAAACCGACAATCAAAGTTTGAAAACCATCAACAAAGGTTGATGTGAAATATTTATCTATGGGTTCGCTTAAAAGGTGCAACCTTATAAAAATACAAAGTATTTAATTCCGTTAAACGAAATCTATGAATATATAATTTATAGTTTTTATATTTGTTTATAGTATATACAATCGCAATTAATCAAAAATATTCCAAGACCGCTTAATTAACTAAAAGGATCGGAAACCCCTAACCTAATTACGTAATTCGCTCATTCACTCAAATACTTGGCGTCACGGAATCCAAAAGAAAAATTACCCTTATATTTCATACCCGCTATAGAAATTAAACATTAATCTTCAAATTCAAAGAACGTAAATGTAACTATGAAAACGTCTATATTTTTTTACAGATATCAATTGGCAACAAAGTTATTAAATTATTACTGTCCTTTTATAGGTTAATTAATTCCTTATTTGGGTGATATGTAATATTATTGTTCACTATTTTATTAAATGATAAGATATAGAATAATTTTTGTAAATATAAAATATATTGGATAAATATCAAAAATACTAATGCTTTTTGATAACCTTGTAAACCTTCTGTAACATTTCTTTTACTTCTCACATACATATTAAAAATGAATCGTCTAAATATTTTTGTAGGGTTGATGGTCGCATTACAGTTATTTGGAACTACCTGCCAATGGACGTATGTACGATCAATCGATTTAAGGTTTTTCTATACAATTAGGTACTTGCGTGCCCTTTGGCAAGATGGAAAGTGTATCACTCTGAAGTTTATATTTAGAATTATTATTTAAGTAGCATATATCTATTAAATAAGTTTTATTAAAAGAAGGACGTATTGACTCATTACCGAGAGTCTATAATTTCAATAAATATGTATACAAATTGGAGCGGAGATCGATTGGGGATCGCCGTTAATTTCCGCCAGCGACTAAAGTATACTAACTTTTGATTAGAGTCTAAACGAGTTTCCGTTTTACAAACAATACCCTCTTTAATCTCTTAAACCTCTGACTAATAAGTAAAACACCGTTCTGTAAAATTGTTTTCAACAATAATGAATATCAGGACACAGTGTGATATTCTGAAGGTAAGCGGTATAGCTTGTGTGTGTGCTAACACTGATATCGTGATATTTTTTTATTTCTTTTTTATATAACAGGGGGCAAACGAGCAGGAGGCTCACCTGATGTAAAGTGATATCGTTGCCCATGGACACTCGCGATGCCAGAGGCCTCACCAGTGCGTTGCCGGCCTCTAAGATGCTTGCTTATACGCTCTTTTCTTGAAGGCCCCTAAGTCGTAATCGTACTGGGCATTGTAATAAGATTTTGAAAAATATTTGATGATATTCATGTTACGGATTACACCTAACGTTTAACATCCATATTTATACGTCACTCATTCTTTCTCTGCCTTTCCGGAACATCTCCACTGATACTTGAACTTTATTGTATCGTATTAAAGTTCAAATTGACTTGTATTATGATGGTGTTGTTAAAAAAATTCAGGCAATTTTATAAATTTTCCTCTCATACTTTAAGGAACGTTCTAAAAATGAATTATCTGTTCTTGAGAATGTCGCAACACGTTCGGGTATTCATTTTTATATTAAAGATGATGAATCTTTTCTTCTTTCTGGTTGCAACAACAATTTCAGACAAAGCATGACATCAAATATGTACGATGTTTTAAACTAAAACAACACCTATTTGACTTAATTGTTTATATATCATTTAGATACATTTACATGTATCTAATAAATAATTACCTGAGGTGGACTCTTTACATAATACTCGGTGTCATTGATGACTAGTCGAAAGTCGTTCTCCAATAGAGCCTCCACTGTGTCACTTGACGCGATACGCACACGTTCGTCGGCTGCGATCGCTACCGCCCGCTCTACACCACGGTCTTCTGCTTTTAACTGAAAAAAATTCGATCAGTCAATTACGTTATACTATAATAAGTATTTGACGACCCAGTGGGCGCAATGGTCACCATTCAACGTTGATGTGATAAATATAACTATTGGAAACTGTTTTATAAGGAAGTATCCATATAAAGTTATTACTTTTAATTAATAAATAGGACAACTACCTTTTAAAAAAATAAACCACTTCAAATTAAAGGAAAGAGTTGGGTCGACTTTTATTAATGACACCCCCAAAATTTTATATTTTATATTTGTGTTATAAATAACATATCACTAAAATAAACATGAAGATAAAATAAACTTTCGATCAGGTGAGCCTCCCGATTGCACGCTATTTTATATTTTATAAAAAGACCCACCCGAAATTCAGTGCGCTGTATGATGTAAATAAACGACCACCCAACTTTTAATAATGCACTTAATACATTGAAGAACATATAATTATCAGCAAAGAACATGTCTTTAACCCTTGTTCGTAGAACAAAATTTTATTTTATTTTACTATGCTCTCAAACATGTAAAACACTGATCATACAATTAAACACAGTAATGTTATAAGTAATGAATGTGGTTTCGTACAATACTTGACTACGAATAAGAGCTACTTTAAAATAATGTTTTAATTAATTTTATTTTCCCATCAACGAATAAAATTTTTTACGTGAGAATTATACACCTAAAAGTATTATTTTTTATTTCATTTATAAGCAATAAATATCGCAATCGACGCATTCACTTTTTTTATTCGTGCTACGTTAAAATATCCAATGCTGTTTTTAATCCACTAGATGGATTTCAATTTCGTTCAACAACACACTAATAAGAAAATTTATTATTCTTAAATAATTATATATAATAATACCAACAAACTTTTAAAGATCATTTCTCTAGAAAAAACATTAACGATTAAATTTTTATCAATAAACTGTCATGATTTGCCTAAACTACCATATACGTACCTTTAAAAAAATGTCAGTTCCAGCTAAAATAGTAAAACTAGGCTATTTAATTAAATAATTAAGACTTATCTGCATGATTATAGAAATTATTATTTGAGGTACAGGTAGGTACATGGGTACATAGGAACATTTAGATTTGGAATGTATTATTCATTCTAGCTACGTCAAACCGGTGTTGGTTTTGGTTGAATGAATTTTTATATTTTGTTCGCTCAAAGATTTATAGGGGGCAAAAAAAATGTTTAAATTAGAAAAAAAATATCGTTCGTATTTGATAGGATTTAAATACTTAAAATATTGAAAAAATATACTTTAATAAAGTATACAAAAAATAACGCCTGTTAAAAATACAGAGAACTTCTAACTTCTTCCAAGTAAAGTAATGAGCGAATTTGATAAAGTATTACTGTACAATGAAATTGTATTTCGGTTTCATAGTGGTTTAATCCATACTATTATGTTGCGGTTGTGCTGGTTTCAGCGCAAGCTGTTGCCAAAAGGCTCAATTATAAACACTAAAACCCCTCAGGATAAACTATAGCAATATTATTATTTATTTATGCTATAGGATTTGTGGCTTTGTAAGTATAATATAATTTTATATCATTCTGATTTATGTCTTACATTCGTTTTCTAAATTTAAATTTCTTTTTAGTTAAGTGTTATCATAAAGTATTCTGTTTCTATATCTGAAAACTTGTCATTAACTCCAAGTTACTCTTTGATTTCTACATTGTTTATAAATGTAATAAAAATAATGTATCTGTATGCAATCAATCCTGATGATGTATATTACTAGCTGTGCAGTAATTGATTCTGCTAAATAGTAGTTTAAAGTTAAGAGTTTTGCTGTTATGGTCGGTTCACGCTTTTTTATTCTCCTTATACAAACAAAGTATGTACAAGAAATTGTGAATAAATCGATAATAGACAATTTCACTTAAAGTAATATCATAGAACACTAAAATTGCTTAAAATTAATTAAAACAATTATCTACGTGATATATATCAATATTAAAAGTGAATGTCAAACAGAATTTGATTCTCTAGTTCTATGGCAACTTTTAAGTTCATGATGCTGCGATAAGACCTCACCTGTTCCAAAAGATCTCCGACGGATTGCGAGACCGGTCGCAACGTGAAGCGACATTTCTCGCGACGCGACGGCAGCGGCACAGTGATCACTGGTAGGCCACGACGATACGTCACCGATACCTCTACAACAATGAAAAAAGCTTAATACCACTTGCCTTTTTACCTTTTAAATTTTTTATTCTAAATAATTAAACTAATTATATAATTATATAAATAATATAATAATTGTATATCTGAGATATCCTACAATTATTAGAATTAGTTTATTAGTTATTTTCTGCGGAAGGTTTTTAGATAATTGAATTCATGATAATCAGTGAGATAATTCAGTCGTTCCAGTCAATTATATAGGTATACATATTTGATAATTTCAAATTGATTAATACTGGACATACCAACTGAAAATATAAATCTCTTAATATAGTACTTCTAAGAATAAAAGGCGGCGTCTATAAAAGAACAAACCCGCAACACAGAAATGCACTTCATTTCCACATAGAGCAGGGCCGATTTAAAAAGGACTAATTATAGTACTAGTTTTTGAAACTTTTACTTTTAATTGTGACCTAGTCTACAATTAAATTTTCTATTCACTGTTGAACTACTTTTAAAATAGGTACTAGTTTTAAATATAAGTGATGAGTTATCTATCTCTTTACTGGAAAAACATTATCTGACAAGAGACAAAACAGACTAGTTTAAGACGATTCTTATCACTAGATGTAAATTGAATGTCCATTGTGGGTAGAAACAAAAAAGAAATCGGTTGTTCTTAGCAGGTATATCTACGTAAAATCGAAGTAATGTAATAGAATATTTACAGTAAATTGGTATCGGGGAACACGAGCGGAGCTCGTTGCGAGGAAATTTAGGAATGCACAACTATGCAAATATAAAATGGTATGTTATTCAAACAATGAAATATGTAATACTAATACTGATACTAATTTTGATATTTTATAATATTATTATTTTCTATTGCGAACAAGTGAGCTATGGAATCGACTTCCAGCGGAGGTCTTCCACACGAGATACGACCTCCAATTTTAGCAAGAGAGCGTCCTCCTTAAGGGCCGGCAACGCACTCATTTATGGGTGTTTATGGGCTGCGGCTGTTCTCGCTTGGGCCACCCGCAAGCTCGTTTGTCCCCCTATTTTATAAAAAATATATATAAAAAGCGAAGAGTTGTGCACAAACGAAGCTGCAGTAAAACCGAGTGAAAAAAGATTATGATAAAGAAATGATTCTATTAGCGAGGTGGTCGTCGTGGACTGATTGCTGTCACCTACTTAACTAGCAGACTGTTACACAGCCGAGGAAAGCAAAACGTTACCCATAAAGGGCTCGCAGAGGAAACTCTATGTTTTATATAATGACTTGTTTAATTACTCAATAAGATGGTTCATAATGAGAATAGAAATAAATTTATTTTATCGTCAAATAAATATGCTTGCTAAAAACTCACTTTGCGTCACTCACGTGATGTTAAATTAGCTTATTTATAGTATAAAATTTTGCTAGCAAAAATTCAGAGTTTCGTTTAAAAATTTATTTAAGATGTACAATATAGAAGGATGGCGTTGCATGCTTATATTCGAATGTCTACTTAAAATTTGACACAAAAATTCTTTTCTGCATCGGTTATGACTTTCGACAGAATTTCTAGGTCTGTTTTAGAATCATTTTGAACAGCCTTTAAAGTTTAATATGAAGGACCTCCCCTCCGAATCTGAAATGAATAGGTTTCAATCATCTAGCTTTAGAAATGAAGTAATTTCCATAAAAACTTTCACTTCACCCCTTTGTTAAAACGTACAATGTGTAACTTCAATTTAATGCATTTTCTTACAACACGGTTTTCCTAAGGTTTAGGCAAAGATAATCTGGAAAACACATTTGTCCCTTAAATTATTCCTTTATTCGTAGGTTGCGAAATACAAAAGGGATTTTCTAGAGCTCGGCTCGACGTTCTTAGACATCAAGTCTTTCTTCAAATCTCACTACAAAGAAACAGAGCGGTTCGTTTGCAAGGCTCTACTGGTGGTTGCATTGAAAAGCTTCAACTCGACAAGAGATTAAACATGCCGGAGAAAATAAAAAATAACGTTAAAGAAGTTTTTATATTATTGAAAACGATTTGATGTAGAACTTAAATAGTAGTTAGTTAAATAATGAAAGAAAAGATGATACATTTAATTGATACTTATGAATTACTTAATTATTTCTGTTCCATTTGGTTTAATTTAAATAAAAACTTTTTCTCTGACAACTAAAAGTGCTTTGTATATATTAAATGTCAAATTTCAAAATAGAAGAATAGATATTTCAACAATAATAAGTAAAGAAAGAAAATTAATCTTTTAATAATTAAAATATACTATTTGTGTGTATATTTTGGTTTCTTAATGAATGTCAAAAATCTCCATGTTACAGGAAATAATCACTAATTGGTTTGGACTAAACAGTTACATCTCTATTCTATAAAATCGTGTTATATTAATAAGTAGGATATTAATAAATATATATAAATAGTAAAAAGAGAAAACAAACAAAATTTAGCACATACGCTTTAGTTGAAGTACGTTACGTTACTTCGAAGAAATTTTCATATAATATCTGTTTGCCGATTTCAGTCTCTCTTGAACATCTCATATGTTTCGAGGATTTTAAAAATGTAGAAGAAGATTGGTATATTTTTTATTTCCTTCAATTAAAACGAAATAAATACATAGACACAGTTTAAAATGTATATAGCACATAAATCCATACTTACACTATCATTTCATTATTACAAATAAAAGACTTCTAGGAATTAAAACTGTATCACCTGCATCATTAAGTAGATAATTGCGTGACCAAATAACGTTCCAACGTAATGACAATAATCACACGCGGTATCTCCAGTGCATCACTTTCAAGCAATTTCATGGATTCTTCGACCGATTTCAATATTACCTAGATTGCATCTAAATAATAAATTTATGATAATTGCATCGATTATCTCGTTCGTTGCATGAAAGTGTAGATACACTCATTCAAATTCAAATTCTTTTACGGGAATGTAGATATATTTCCCTAAAAGAATTGTTATAAACGAAGCTTGGACGATGTGTTTTAATTGAATTCGCACTGATTGTACGTCTAATTAAAAACAGCTATTTATAATTTTAATACATGAATTGGAATAACTGTACGTCAACTGGGCAACATCTTAAATACTTTTCATGCCGGAGTAAAAAGTTCCCGGGAGAAAAAAATACTATAGTACTTATAAAGCTTATTAAACAACATCGTATGCATTCAATTTAATTAAATTCGGTATGCTGAAGATGCCACACATATTATTCCAAAGTATACTATGGCTAGTATACCGTCTCTCATACTAAATCAATTGTTCGTGGCGGACGTCATTTTCATCTAAGACCAAACAGTGAGCACATAACGAAATACCTAGTTCTCTAAATATTAATATAAATCATTAATCTTTGAATGTCGTTATAGTAATATAACTTAGTTACACATTTGCATCAAATACTTTTTTTATTTTCCTTACCAAGACCCACGCAGACGCACAGATTACATACATAACATAGATATACAGATTACATTTCTTTCTTCATAAGAATTCTTTAAAAATGTTAGTCTAAAGAACGTTAAACGATTTTTATATATTCAAAACTCATCACGCGCCACGCGATCAAAACAAAACAATGATAAGACCACATTTCTGCAGACATTAACTCATTTTTAATCGTACTTTCTTGTATGTAAATAAATGCTTTCCTTTCACAATTCATTACTTATTACACTGAAGTTGACATATTACAACGACTATGTCTTATACGTCAGCGAAACGAAAATTTCAAAAACACGCAAATTTTTTACGACAAATTAACACCAACACGCTATAATTGTAATAGTTAGTTGTCTTTTATGCTCTCATATACATTCTTGGCCTTTTGAACTTATAAAGGGTTATTTTTTTAACTGTTATATTCAACGGTATAATCAATATAAAATTCTCGTGTCACAATGTTCGCACTTGAACTCCTCCGAAACGGCTTGACCGATTCACCTGAAACTTTGTGAGCGTATTGAGTAGGTCTGAGAATCGGTCAACATCTATTTTTTATCCCCCTAAATGTTAACCTTTAAAGACCCTTTCGTCCAAATTTGGTCTCTATTATGCACCTTAGCGCACTCGCGCTCGCACAGCAATTTAAGTCCATTTTGATAGACTTAGAGACAACTTTTGTATGAATATGTTTGCCTGTTTAGAATGAATACGATATTCTCTATTGATTGGTCGAAACAAAAGACCGTTAGGCGTCGGCGTCAGGTCAGGTGGACTTAAATTGCTGTGCGAGCGCGAGTGCGCTAAGGTGCATAATAGAGACCAAATTTGGACGGAAGGGTCTTTAAGGGTTAAGGGTAGTCCACCCTTAAATTTATTTTTTATTTTTAAGACAAAGTATGTATGGCATAACAACGTTTGCCGGATCAGCTAGTCTTAATATATGTCGCTTCCCGTCCACTTCAATTCATACTAATATTACCTTACCTAGAAAAGCCAGTATTTAATTTTAAACAAAACACTCTGAAAAGAACTCTTAATAAATATAAATATAAATAAAATAGTTTGGCTGTGACTAGTGAAAAACATCCGCAACTTAATAAATAATAGTAATAATAAATCGTGTGTTTTAAAGTATTTTAATTTTAAATTAGTATTCATTGGTGAATTTTTGAGACAACATATTTGTATAATATATTATTGAACATGATATTTTTAATAACCAGTCCAGCTAAAAAGACTGCAGCTTTGTTAATGCGTATTTAAACATTAAGTGCTGTGCAACTCGATTATATAATTTATTATATCGCTGTGTTGTTAGTACGAATTACGTAATAAGCCAAAAGCATATATTTGATGTCATACGTAAAGTAACGTGGTTCAAGGGAACATTAGGCGTATTTCTTTTGATTCGATGAAATTATATTTCGCTTCGAAGCGGCTCTTGGAACAGCACACAGTGATACAGATCCCTGACACTCCATAAATGCAAAAGTCTTCACATATTTAGTTTTGATTTGTGCGCTAATTAGCGATGTATGCTAATTAACGCCTTAACAAAGCTTAATTGAGCTTAATATAACTGATTGCTAATACCGTTCTATTTACTCGTTCGTTTTGCACCCACAGTTAATCAATTATTGAATTTAGATATTTTATACTTGTACACTCACATTCAATTTAAGCAAGTTTACATTAAACAGGTATTAAAGTATAAAACGCCTTGTTTTATATTTATTCATTAATATAACATGATTATTGTGTTCTGAAGACAATTTTCTGCTGAATTATATGTGTAAGAATTGTAATAGTATTGAAATAGATTCTTACGTCGACCTTAAACGACCCTAAAAGCGAACTCGTCGGTTTAATTTCGGAATTGGAATTCAGCAATTCAAATTGTGTGATTTGTTAATTAAACCAGGATGCATTTTACAAACTATTGAGCCGTTTATAAGCATCTAAATACTAAGGCAACATTACTGTAACAAAAGTTTATTAAGGATCGCGATCTTCGTACCGTCTAACAGTTGATCTTTAATTAAATGAAATATACTATAAGTATTTTTACTAATCACCTATTTGAAAGTATAGAAAGGTTATTTCTTTTAATTTACTCCCCGTAAAAACCAAACTTGCACTTCGAATACTTATTCTAAATAGGATTGCGAAATCGGTTCCGCTGTTCTTAAATTGAACATATTTAGCGATGTAAATATTACAAAAGTCTAGCATATATGGAAATTGAGCTTCAATATAGCTTTCATCAATTATAGTTTAAAAAAGCTATTGGAAATAAATTGATACTTGATATATACCCACTTAATCCCTTGTCTCGTTGTACACAATTTTTCATCGTTGTATGTCACTAAATTATAGTATAGTCCCAAAAAGAAAATATTTTTTTAGCAACCTTGATTAAATTAATATGTATATAATTTATATAACATACCTTCTTGGTATATTAGATACAAAATAGTCCAGTTTCCGCCATTATTTCCAGTCTTGACCTATTTTTTCATCTTATTAATTCACAATTATATATCAAAATATACAACATTTATCCATTTATTTATAAGACAACAAAAATCTTTTCAACACGTTTTATCAAACAATCTAGGCTTACCGCAACTAACAGCACAATCAATAAATATAAATTTAAAAAGGAAAGATAACATATTCTGTAAGGTAGCGTGAATATAAGGTTGGTTTCTTTTGATCTTATAATAGTCTTTAAAATTACTTTGTGACATTGAAAAGATATCTAGGCTAACTTATTTTACATGTCTCGACTATCAAAAAATATATTTATTCAGCGGGTTTAAGAATTGTGTCAAAACCTGTATTTGACAACAGGAGGTTCACACTTAAGTACTTTGAATCTAACCTTAAGAGTATTAGTGGCTAAGAGTGCTCATAATCTCGTCTAAGCAAGACTTGACATTAAACTCTTGTTAGTTTAACCCTCACACGAAATACTCTGGCTTAGTTGAGTTACTGCGAATATGTTAAAGTATTAACTGGGATTACATATGAATGGAGGCATGACAGAATTTTGAACGGATCGGCATATTATTTTATACGAAATACTTTGACAATTTGATTAAGACATAAATGTAAGTTAATTATATAACATAAATGTTAGTTAATTAAATTAAGATTAATTTTTTATTGATAAGCGATTAAAATAGACAATTGCAAATGTAACCTAAATGGAAAACCCATTTAGGGTGGAATGAAAATAATAGAATTTTTTTCCGAGAATCTAAACTTAAGCCGATTATGGGGGTATTTCAAAAAGGCTTCAAAGAAATAAGTAATTGAATTTTTTAAATGTCGGGCGAAGTGCTAGCATTCTTTTTACATTTTTCTATGTCAAGCATAATTCCTGCCTTTTCCTGTCAAATTATGTTTACGTCGTAAAGGCAAGATCAAAAAACTAAATTAGTAATCGCACTGTTTTAACTTCAATCAATTTCAATTTAAACTGACAGCATTTGAGTTTTTATATTATATTAACCCCAAAACACGTTTTGGGAAACATTGCCAGCATTTATATGTCACCTTAAAGGTATGCAGGTGATTAAAGTAAGGGTCGGGCCTTGTACGCTGAAGAATTTCAATAAAATGTACTCTATTCGAAAGGAGATGGAATGGAATATTAAAAAGTCATAAATTTATATGAACATCACAAGGTAGGTCTCGTACCTACAAATAAATGTCCAAAAAAGAAAAAAATATATATTGACTGCGTGTCTCGTAACAAAAATCGTATGCCAATCTTTTGAACTACCCTTTCCGAAGCCTTAGCACGAACAGCACGTAAAATCGAATAGCGGCCGTAATAGAAAAGTACCGACTGATTATTGTATGGAAAACGCGTTCCAAGTTGAAAAGATTGTATTATTTAACATAAAATATACGTAACAATAGAAAATATGTAGTAAAAAAATACTTTGGGCTAGCACGCTTATTTTGTTAATACAATATATAGTAATATAATTTTTTCATTTTTCTCTGTTTTCATGTGGTATATTAATAATAAAGTTATAAATAAATAAATAATATATATTTAGTATCAAATACTAAACCAACACGATATCTACATCAACCGTCGGGATGTGGCGCAATATATTAATAATAATTAAATGATAATAATAATTGAAAACATTACACTCAAGGTCTCTCACCCCAAGGTAAGCTTTTAACAGCTTGTGCTGTCAGCGAAGACAAAAGCAATGCACCTAAAAATTGAGTCCTTGTTTGACAGACAGGAAAAAACAGTGACACTTGTTTGACATTCCGCCCCCTATTTCGTCCCTGGCCCAACACTGTGTAAGCATATCTAATATTTTCAATTGTCTCTCCCGGCGTTGTTTCTTAGAAAACATAAAAAAATAAACGTACTACAGGAATATAATATTCCTAATCAATGTCATACAGTACTAAAAAAAAGTATTTCGAAATATTAATCGCAACAATCTGATAATAAAAAAGTCTTTGATAAGCTCTATTCTATGCTTATATAAGCTGCAGTTAACAAAAATATTCCTGCAACAAATCAGTACAATGCAGCCATTGATTTTCTGTTGCCGATTCAATAAAATCAAATTTATTTTGCACACCGAAGATTGTTCGTTGTTTTGCTTTGTTATACAACGAAAACATGGACTAGGAATACCAGTACCTTATATATACTTTAAATCGAATTTAAACGTGACCGTTTTCCAATTATAAAATGTAAAAAACGTTGTAAGGAACTATATTTAAGTTTGATTATCGTTTCTGAATACGGGAAACTCTCAATATAGGACTGATTTGGCGGCGCAAGCCTACTAGAAGTATAGGCTAACTAAACAATTAAGCTGCATACATTTTGAAAATGTGGGAAATACAATGGAGGTAGTAACTATTGTTCGATTTTCTGATCCTTTTCATAGTGAACCGCTGATAGTTAAAAAAAATGTCAAATTATTTCAAATGCAACATTTTATTTGCACTCTATTCAATATCGTCAAGCAAAGATGTTTCGATATAAGAAAATTATATCACAATCAACGCGGGCAATAAAAAGCTATTACTGTTTCTTTCTCTCATTAGCCGTTTTCTTGAAGAGCGAAAGTAATGACGATATCGTATCCGGGGCAAATCTACGAACCGAAACGAAATGCGCAATTCTTTTCACTAATTAAGATTTGTGTTGCTAAAGTAATTTGCACTCAGAGGGGATATAGCTCGTGCCATTCGTAAAGCCTTATAAATAATATATAGATTTAAAATTATCCAAACCCTGTCTATACTACCTGACGTATATATCCAAATATATATTTATAGCATTAAATATAAAATTATTTCATTATCTATGAAATAAAATGTTTTATCGATGCTTGGACCAAACTCAGCTTAGATCATCATTGATTTGTAAAACTCAAATAAATATAAAACCTGCTTTCACATACAATTTAAATTTAGGTTTCGGTACAACATCTACACGAAAGTTTGTAAACTCTTATCTGCCGTATTTATTAAGGGGAAACATAAAGCACTGGGAAAATGAATGTTTACCGAGCAATATAACTCAGTCCAGGCACTTTAGTATTTTGAACAAAACCTTGTTATTTTAACTGAGAGAACACGAAAGTACATCTTCAATAAACCAAAATTGAGACTTGAACCTCACGTTCGTACTTGCTCGAAACCTAGCCTAATTATTATAACCCTAAATCCCTCCGGCTTCCCCCAAAACATCCGTGGACTTATAAATACACATATTATATGTAGTACCTAAATTGATAAAAGCATTTTCATTTAGAAAAATCACTTCACCGTGTTGGCTTTATACATATGACACTAGAACATATAGGTATACATTGTGGCCGGATATTACGACAATTTAACATAAAATATTTTACCATACATTAAATATGTGCAGTGCAGCAGTCGCAGATGGTAGATTATTGCCTACTTATTTGATATGTTGGACAATTTACACAATATCTTTATTATTGCAGTCTATGAGTAAAGATTCATTAAAATCTAATCAGTAGTTCTTACGTGAAGGAATATAAAACATACAAACTTACGCATTTATAATATTAGTAAGATGTTGTGTGCACTTACTGTAACTATCTACCTTAAATATTATAAATATTATTGAAACAAGGTTCCAACAATGTTTGGTTGGAGTTTTATTTAAGTGTTCGATTAATACAATATAAAATATTATAAACCCAAATTAAATCGTACGGTTTACCATTATGATGAAATATAACAAGAGAAGGCAGAAATAGTTTTTATTATTTATACTGTTTTTGTTAAAAGCTTTATCTTAGCTTACACGTTTAAAATAAATACAGCAGCAACAAAGACCTGAGATGAATTAAATCCTACAATGAGGTTACAACTTCTGTGTGAGTATATAGATTAAGCTTATCTCACGCCCGATGGCATGGACAACATATTTTTGTATAGGTATACTTAAATAGTAACTATATTTTATAACCACTATACAATATAAAACATGATAATACGAAAAAAACAGCGAAATTATGGCTTAGTCGGAATTGTGTAACGTTTTCCAAATACCGAGTAAAGTAGTACCAAGCACTTGCAATAATTTCCAACATGAATAATTTATAATGGCTTGAACGAGTCTTTAAAACTATAATTACTATTTAACCTGGATAACACTCATTTCGGCACCGTGTTCGTCAGTGCACACGTGGCGCAATACGACAATAAATAAATAAATAAAGCCTTTATTTCTACTATACTTAAACTAGATTATTACAATTTTTATTACTTTAGCTAGACAATTTTAATTATATATCATTAAGCTTTCGTATTAAGTAGTCGCCTATGGGGCGTAGGCCTTCCCTAAATCTTCCCATTTTATTATCATCCAGCCTGGACCACACGTTTCCATTAAAATATATATCTCCATCTTCTTTTTGGTCTGCCTTGTTTACGCATGCAGCTAAGCGGGAATATTTCAAAGAATATTAAAATCAAATCAAAGCCGGGATTTACAGCAGAAATTTCGTAAGAAGGTACAAAAGTATGTTCTCTCTCATAACTTAAAAAAACACGTAGTATTATTGAACTGAAATGAAACATGACTAACTTGTGGCGTCCAAAGTATTCCAGCAAATTCAACAAAATTATGGAGCGTAACAATTCCCATTAAACGACAGTCTTAGAAGCTCTAAATATAGACAGCAGATAATCCCGATTCTAAATAGTCAATGAAATTGTCCCCAATTAAACGTCATCTCGCTATGCTCGCACCAATTAACACGAGTGGGAGTGCGCTCGCGACGGTACGCTTCACATAGCCGTTCGGCCGAGGAACGTACAGCTGCTTAGCCGTGGTGAGCTGAGATCCGGTAGTGTCAGTGATTGTGTGTGACTTATGGGGTAAGATGGGCGCTGGACATAGTGCGGAAGGGGATGGTGGGCCCTATGCGAGCGACCCACCCGCTAGTCAGCGGAAAAAGGGACACAACAAACGCAGAAGGTAAATTATTTTACATACATTGACTAAGTCCAGACAAGTGTTTCAACAAAATCAGGTTTTTTATTATACATGAAGTGTAGATCTACGAAAATTTTGCAAACGATGAGGCAAACATGTTCTTTGCGATCATTCATTCAAAATTGAAAATTTTAAAAAGAAAAACTTAGCGAAACTTTCATTCGAGGGAGCTCTTTCATAATGTATGAGATACGGTTTGTTAGTAAATTGTTGAAACAAAGTGGATTAAAATAGAGAATTCTTTTTACGTTCCCGTTTAAATATTGCACCAGCAAACTCCTTAATGTTAGTTATATAATGCACTTTATGTTATTACTTTTTAATATAAGTAATTCAACTTTCGTGAAGCTAAGAGAGGCACATTTATTTTTATTTCGGTTGTGAAAAATATATCGCAATTATAAAAGGGCGCTACGAATCTCGTAGTATTTTGTAGGCCGTAGTCACTCGTAGACTCGCTACACAAGGGCTGTTCAAAGTCTTTTAAAAAGATCAAACAAAGCTGTTAACAACCGAAATCGTGAACAGACCAATTTGTTTTGTAACTCAACTTTTTACAATGATGATGCAAGATGACTTTTGCAATAAAGCCTAATTTTTGTATAGAATACCAAATGACATAAGGTTGGCAATTATTTAAGGGAAAACTTCATAAGCGCGTACGTAAATCGCTCTTCTAATTTATATCTTTTCATTACTGCAAATTCCAACGCGACAAAGACATCACAGTAGGTACAGGTAAATTCATTTCAAGACGTTTTTTCATTTGTTGATGTCATAAAGATATTTTATTGAGTTTCATACTAAGTACTTAGTAAACGATAAAAATATTGAATATAAAACAAAATTGCTTATAACAATTTTAAAGAATATTATGAACAGTTGAGCTTTGATTGTAAATATATTTTATTGTTCAAAATACAACGAACCTTTATTTCAGGGAAATTTCAAATTTAGAATTCCTGTCAATATTTACCTGTACTTTGGATAATATTGTATTAGAGTGTGTGTTTTAATAAACAAAAGACTTTAAGGTATTTTAAGGTGCAAGTGAAATGACGTCTTACGGTCAACTCTGCGATTTCTTAAAGCGACAATTAACACCGTTAATTACCAGCGGTGGAGGAGCAATTTGTGAAATTGTGATGTTTTTATAAGATCACTTTTAACGATATAATTCCTGGCTTTCTCTGTCAGTTTGTTTTCACGTCGCTTGTGCTATGGTAAAGAAATGTTAATTACGATCTACAGTTATCAATCAAGCATTCATTGAATAATAATTAAGTGTTCACAGTTGAATGTTACGTGTGAGTTTTTGTGGTGCATACAGGAATTAATAACTAGGCGTCAAAGATTATTTAATCCTGTATTATGATGCTCACAATACTTCACCTGTGTGGAAGAGCGCAGTTCAATTTGTATACGTATGAAATGCAGCTTTTACTACCAAAAACATACAGATGCTCTCTATGCTCTAAATGCGCAAAAGTTTTTTAACAGTTTTTCGTTTAACTTGAAAACCATTAACCGTATATAAAATACTATAACCACAAAAGGTTTTATTATGCACGAGGGACGCATTTGAAAGGAAAACTCAACAAAAATATTTTTCGATGGGTTCGAAAATAAATTGAACGAGATTTTAGGCGACAGGTTGAATTCAACCTTTACTTTTATGTTATTTTGCCATTCGGAATAACCGCGCTCTTCGATACTGCATTAGTTTATTCTAAAATAAATAAATAATTAACTGTGCTAACTTTAAATTGAATTTAATAACCCGTAACGTGCAGTGCCGCAGCCAAATTGAATAATAACTACATCAGGGCATATTTCACACACGGTTGATTAGCCCCAAGGTAAACTGTTCATAGCTTGTGTTAGTGTAACACTACGATAAACATAAACTTTTCATGAACTAATAAACATAAATAGAACATATTACACTCATCACATGATCACAAATCGGGGATCGAACCAGTGACCCTCGATTGGGCAGGCCACCCACGCCATTGCGCCCAGTTCGCTCATCATGCCTTGTGCGGTCAAAAAGGCTTTGACTGAAAGGTTTTTGTCATATCAATTGTCAAGGTATTGAAATTCAGTCCACCTAATATCACATTCAAATAAATTTTGAAAAGTTGAAGTTTTATAACACAAGTTTATTTAAAATGTTACGGCTGTTACCAAGAGCACTTATTGAAAGTTCTTTTCGATTGTCTATACACTAAGAGTGAAGTGGGGATCATTTTATTAAATTACTAGACGGAATAATAGAATGGATGTATAAAACAAAAATAGAGGATTTTAAAAATGGCGTTATGGTCGCGGCTCTAGTTTAATGTATTAACGATAGATTTTGAAATATATTAATTTATTAGTGACAAAACAGATTTTTTAAAATTAAAAGATTCATGATCAGATTTCAAATTATCTTTGAACGTTTTAGCGGTTATTTATATAGTATTAATTTTCAGTTGAATATTTCAAGACATAAAACCTTTTTAATACTTTAAGATGAATACTAAAAGTTATATGAGTACTGTTGTGAATGTTATTATAATATCAATCTTTACATCCATTGTTTTTAGGTGCATATTGTATTGCAATTGTAAATATAAATATGTATTGCACACGGTAAAGTGCTGTGCATCTCCGAGTAACTAGAGCGTGGTTTAACTGGACAATAGTGGCCGTTATCAAAGAAAATTAGCCAGCTTCTTATTCTCATGCGCATTATATCTGATCTTAGAGATTTTCTATGGTTAACACACATGTGCCTCTTCAGAAATATTATATAAATTATGAAAACCATACATTAACATACGCGACGAGAGTTTTTGTTTCAGAGATCAATGAAAAGTGTTTAAAAACTACAAGTAACATTACAGAACACCTAGTTAAGAAAACATCTACATACTGAAAACATAAACTTAGATATAACGTACACAAAATATTTAAATGATTGTCCGAATCCAATTTCAAACCAATCCTAATTAAACACCCAATCAAATCAAAGATGTTAATTAAAATTCTAGGCAAATAATTCACTCACACCTTTACACAATTATCATTCCAGGCCGACTCCTACGCCACGCATATTCTGATTAAATCTATAAATCATATATCGCTTCACAATCAAATTTTCCAGTGATTACAACGCCCGGCTCACGTGATCACCCGACCGTGTCCGCTAGCGTTTCACCGCACCATTTTTCTACTGAGACACATACGAAGCTGGCTCGCTTCATGCTCACTGGACGCGTTATTTTTAAAGAATTCAGACAATTATCTACTGCATTCTCAACGTAGGCATAATGTGTTATAAATTGAATCTCTATTTACTTTGGTTATTAATATTGCATGCGGATGTACCAATTCGCTTTATTTGTTGTGTTGCAGAGGCGACTCAAAACTGACTTATTGTGTCAAAGAGCATAAAAATAATTAAGTCATATTTTTATTGTATAACTGCTTTTTATGAATCCTTCTACGTATTCAACAGTATTTTCAAACTGATTTATTTTTTTATTTATTTATTCTTTATTCACAGCTTATTGCCAAAATATTGATAAATCTGGTTTATCGAGCGCTGTTCGTAGAGGAAACATCCTGAGGATGCTCCGGTGTCGGGGTGAAAGATGCGTCGAGTGGTTGTGGGTTCCTTCGCGGAGTACAATTGTAGATTGATCTATTAGGGTTTTGCGATTCTATTAATTGTTTTATATCTGTCCAAAGATTCAAAAAACGTACGTTAAAATAAAAATAAACTACTGTTTATTACGCAACAAAATTACTACGAATATGTACTACTGGTTCGAATTAAAAATCCTTAAGTGTTGGACTGTACATTTAACAAAGGGACACCTTAAGCGCATTTAGTGTACCTAATCCGGACTAAACTATACGGGTAAAATTGAAAACCTGAAATACCTTTGAAGGCTTCTTTCAGGTGCGAATTGTTTTTAAAACTAAATCGTAACTTTTGTTATAATTCTCATGTAACCGTATTTTTAATTATTTTTGCTTGATGTTTACGTCTTGATTTTCATCCCGCTTTAATTATTCATTGTACTTATTTGTGAAACGCGTTGAAGAACGCATCTGTACGTATATCTTTGATTTTTACTGTATTGTAAAAAATTGATGTGTTTCTTGGTTTTTGAAAAAAAAAAAAAAAAAACGCTTAATTAATTAAAAATAAACTTGCAAAACTGAAGATTTCACGACCTTCACTAAGTCTAGACGTCTGGGGACGTCTTGAAAAATGTGACCTATTGGTTCACAAGACACGCCATTCATTTCAGCACAGAACTTTATATATTCTTCTATTAAGTACACAATATTGTAGAATTATAATCAAAGATTCACTAACATACTCTAAATCATTTAAATTGTATATTTGACATTATTTTCAATAAAATTGTTTTATAATTATACTTTTAATACACTGATGAATGATGATGAATTAGTTCAATAACTCTGTTAATTGTAATTGTTACCTTTATCCTTTACTGTTTAAAATGATCAAGTTTATTATCTCAATTATAAGACTAACATTTGGGACGAATAACTAAAAAATAGTTCAATAGACGGCGCCTTTGTATTGTAAATAAAAATATATGTTTTCTATTATATGATATTTACATTACTAACCGACATAATAACAGCTACGTGAAGCTGTGAGTTGTTAATTTACTGAGCATCTAAAGAAACGATATATTTCCAAACTTGTCATCATTGTTAGTCTCAAAGAATAGAATAGAGAATAAATGAAACCGAAAATGGTTTTACGACAACTTTACTGAAAGACATTTATGAATGGGCGGTGTGTGATAGCGAAATGCTTTTATTATAAAAGCCTACTGTGATAATGTACGACATTTTCCTTATCCAGCATAATAATAGTATGACATACCAAAATGGTGCAATTGTAGCATCGATTATTTTATAATATCTTGACTCTAGATATATAATTAGCATTAACCGCTAAAGTAGTGATTGTTTCATGTTTAAACTGTGGTCAGCAAATACAAATATATATATTACTCGTATAATAGTATAGGCTAGCACCTAATGATAGGTAAGAAGTTTACAGCTTGAAGTAAATTGGAGCTCTACAAACACTAAGTTTTTAATCTCCGCCTCACGTACGGTAAAGGAAACAGAATTATGTCCGAAGTAGAGAGTCACGTATGTATCGTATAAGTGACAATTTCACGTCCTTAACGAGATAACGAAGTCTAAGGAATCTTCGTTGAATGCAGAAACTATTAAGTTTTTTCCGTCTATATAAGATTCTCAGATCTAGATCGTTAGATACCACTCCATACATTCTTTCTGATTTCTTATTATTCATTTACCATTTTGTAACTAAGCTATGTCATTATAAAAGCGTCGTTACTCACCATCATTATTGAGTAACCCTTGACAGATTTGCATAAAAAATATCTGAATAAATATCGCCCATGCGATGCATGATAGTGAATGATAAAAAAATAAGTCGTACTCTAAACAAAAAAGAACTTAATACCATGCAACCAAATTTAACTTGTGATAAAGTCATTTATATTCTTGTATATTAGGGTGAAGGACGTCGTCACATGAGATCAATTAGGAAGCCATTAGCACTCAACTTCGAGCTCGAGAGCATCAAACTTTGATTGATTCTTTCTATTGTCTGTTTTGTATCTGTGGAAAGAATATTTTACCTCCTGACTATTACATTTAGTGTACCTTTAGTTCCAATTTCATTAGTTTACCTAACTCCTACTAAAAAAAATATATAAAGATACTAAAATAATGAATTTAAAGCATTCTTATATACACAACGTCTCCACATTTATTCATAAAACTAAACATAATGAACACCATTCAAATATTTAATTTTAAAGCTTAAAGAAACCACTCAACGTAGACTGCGACGGGCAGTATTTTGTTTTACCAAAAGCTAAAACTAACTTTAGAAAAAAAAACAATCAAGTTCGACGGGGCACAATTATATAATAAGCTAGCTAAATCTCTAAAAAATTTAAGTTCGCTGTCTGCGTTTAAAAAAAAACTAGTACATTACCTATATAATAATTACTCGTAGAAATAAAGTTGCGTATGTTTAAACATACTTGTTATTTTTTAACGCATGCCGTGGGCGGGTAAGCAACAAAAAATTATATTATTAATTTTAATCACTTCTCTTGTGAGCGACAATAATGTCTTTTTTGAGAAATATATGTCTTAAACCTTAAAACCTTAGTTTAGATTGAAAAGCACATATTAGATTACATTTTAATAAGAAAAGTCAGAATCGTCAGCTATTCAAACTACGAATTGGAAACATGCTACGCATCATCAACATGAATTCAGCTAACTAATAACTAAAGATGTGTCGTTGAAAGAAGAAACCAAATTTAAACAACTAGAAAGCATTGCTAAATCTTGTTTGGTATTTTATATAATCTTTAAAATTTAGTGCCTGTATAATAATATCAAGACACACTCATCACTCGTGATACATAAGAATATTTCCATTGAGGCTGGTTGCCGAGATGATCGCGAGACGCGGCTACTATACAAATTAAGTTAAGGAATATTGTAAAGTAACATGTATGAGTGAGTGGATGAGCGCAAGATTTAAACAACCCTTCAGACAGGGGAGTGAGTTTGGGTAGTATTAAAAAAATCCTTTATTTCTGTACACGTTTTACAAATAATCTCTTCATTTACATATTAAATAATCATTCTAATAGAAAATCAACCAAAACATTAAAAATCTTAATAAACTATTATAAAGTTCTAACAAACAGTTCCTTCGTAACAAATCGTCTCTGTTTGCTATCCTTCGCCACAAACTTAAAGATTTCCAAGTGTCATAAGCTTCAACACGATAATGTCATTTCGTGACAGATCGAATGCCTCACAAGATCATTTTACTGTCTTAGTTCCAAGTAGGCCTACAGAGCGGTTTATAATTTTGTGTTCAGAAATATATTTCCTTAAAATATGTAATTCTTAAAGTTGAAAGATTGCATAATAAAACTCTCTATTATAAATGTGAAAAATTATCGCCTCCTCCTATTGCGACCCTTCGACGTGTATACTAATCAATTTAATTTTTTATCTTATCTACCTGTATAAGTAATGCGGATATTCGGGGCGCTCCGTAACTTCAAGGTCAAGTTCTATTTTCACATAACTTATTTTTAACAGACTATTAAAAACCAAAGGTTGATGTTAAATAATTACATACGAACATACAAGTAACAACACATGCTAAGATAATAAAAGAGTCGGATGCCTCAAAGCTACCACCATATACACAGAGCTTAAACTAATTACAAAATTTAAATATAAAAACACAAGACAAAAGTACCATTTACTTCAATTAGAACGGTTTATTTATTACAATATAAAAATATGTAAACATACATATTAAAATATGTATGTTTTTAATAAATATTAAGTATAATATTATTAATAAAATACAATTTTATTTCATTTATTAAAAAAAAATCGTTAACTACACGACTTAAAAGGCAGCCCTCATAATAGAGACTTCAGTACAAGATCCTAATTTATAAACAAGCATCAAATTGTTACATAATGCCCTTGCTTGTTTATAACTCGCGATATAACAAATCAACGTGAAATATGCATTAAAGAATTTGACTTACAAATATCTCTTTAACAAAACATTCCTTCATACATTCGTAACGCCTTATCAAAAAATATAAAAACCGCACAAATACTCTCACATCAATAAGCGGTAAGTGATGCCATTATTGTGATAGCAAAAGGGTGTAGTCGTTAGGGGATAAAGCGAGACTTGATATGAAAACTGAGACCTAAATAGCATATTTTATACTGCTATAGTTTTGTTATAAGAGCAGATAGAGATTTCGATGAAGAAAAGATATTGCAGAATATATATAATAAGATACCTACTTTTTTACTTGCTAACGTCTCGGACAATTTAATATTCGTATTTAGGAAGCGATAGCATTACACATAGGTAAATATGTATATATTAGTTGCCTACATACGTGTTATATAGTATTGATTTTATTTACATAACATCAATTTCTAATTCATATATAGTGTGTAGTCCAAAAAAAATATTAAAATATAGAGACCAAAACTAAGCTTTGAGAAGGATAGACCTAAATAAGGTTTACCTATATAAGCTTATTTCATTAACGAAGAGATCTCTATATGTAGCTATATCTTATTCATAGTAAAAGTCTTGTTAGTAATAATTGGGTACAAGGACAAGTACACTCGAACCTCGTTCTCTCAACAATAGCAATTTAGTATGCATAATATATAATCCTTCCTGTCTCTTGCATATCTATATACATACCAATACAAAAGCATTGTGATTTAATTGAACATAACTTTACTCGTAAGTAACATTAGGGAGATGAATACAATAGTAATTATCGCATCTCCGCTCTCAATCTTTCTTCGGAAAAAAAGTACATGCATGTCTATTCTTGATTTGTTTCAAAATTATGTCGATTTAGTATATTAAAATTAAATTCACAGATTATGCTTTGGTATTGCAAATGTAGCTTTAGTCAACATAATGTTTAATGTTTTAATAAATGTTGTCGCCAGTTTCCACAACTTTGTAGGTTAAATAATGTTAGCTAAGATTTTTAATTAGGAAAAGTTAACATAACCTCAATTTTTTTCAATATTTTTCCATTTCGTGACAAAATATACCTACTCAAATAAAACTATTTCCAGATTTTCAAATTGATTCAAATGCAGTTCCTTTCCATCTTCCATTAGAGAAACACCCGTAGTGGACACTTCGATTTCGTTGTTGTACACTTGATTGCAATATTGAGCACAAAATTGGATTCAACTGTGTTCATCCGGCGCAAATCAACATTTCGCGGATACTGCGAATTTTCGTATTCAATTCCTAGTGTCAACAAGGAAAGCTTTTTTATTGAAATGGCTTTTTAAAAATATACTTTGATTTGTTACAAAATTTACTAGTGTAAAAGATACAGAAAAACTGTTATTAAATATGTGGCTTATATACAAAATGTGCCCTGGAATTTATTGCGTATAATTAAGGCCTCATAATATCAGTGTTGGTAACCTTTCACTAGGCTGCAACAATAGCTAAGCCGGTGCTAGAGAGCTGATAGCAGCATTTACATACTGCTAGGGGTATGTATTGTAGTCCTAAGAGAAACTGCTACTAATATTTTCTTTATTTCTTTTAAAGCTACTGATACTTGCAAATAAAAATGCTATCAATACACGTTACGTGTGACGCATTTATATAAAGTCACGTACAAAAACGTTATCAATTTATACACTTTAATCTGATTTAAATAATGTTTTATTAATATTAACTTGAATATAAAGCGGTTTGAATACTTATTAAATACATTTTTCACTACAAACAACTTGTTTCAATTAACATATTATTAATCGATTCCACGATAATTGGGTTACGCGACAAATTTCCAAGCTGTATAAAGATTTTCGTAATTTTCTTGTTTCCTTGTTAAATTTCAGATGATGTAGTTTTAAATAGACATCCCTGTATGTGTTATACAGGTGAAAAATTGCAGGGAAACATAGTTCTGCGATAAACGTATGAAAATATCTAAACCAAGTTCCTTGATACCTATTTATAAGAGCATAATATTTTTATATTAGAGATAACTATTGTCATCTTTAATATAGGTTAAGGTACTTTTTAACTAAGTTTCGGCAGTGGGCTGTGCTTAAATAAATATAAAACTGGAATGTATTTAAAGTGTCTCCAACATTATTTTTGCTATTCGCTAATCTATGCAAATAACGCTGAATATTTTTTATTTCACACAAGAAATAACTCGTTACTCTAATTAGAAATTATCTCGGAAGACAATTTTCCTTAACAAGACTATGAATAATTGAATGAATATTCATAGGATCTTACGCCCGAGCAGTGGCGAAGTGCTATTTAAACGTAAATATTACGGTATTATTTAAAGTTAGAACAACAGTTTTGCGAGCGTTACAATACCCATGTTGTATCTTTGAAAGGAATTGAAAACGTAATTATTTTCGTGAGCAAATATGTAAAAGGTAAACAAGGCAAAAATAATTAGAAATCTGAAGTCATATTGTTTCATATTTCAAGAGTTATTCAAATCCGTAATAAACCAATGAACAATTAGTGTATCAGATATTAAACTAAACAATATAGTTTTCATTTAAGGTATTTGAACTTGAGCGAAGTCTCATCATAAAAAGCAGAATGTATTAATATAAGTTTCGAGCACTAAAACAAAATATTACTTAAAAATGAATTATTCAGTGATATAACAACTTTCCACAAACCGTTCGCAAATTTCGTTGAAAGAGCGAAACTTTAAAATTCGCTACCGGTTAAAATTATAGCATATTTTGCATTACAAGTGCTTAATTCTTCTGATGTCTATAGCTTATTAGCTTACTTTTAAAATTTACCAAATGAAACTCAAAAATCAAGATTCGCGAATACAACATTTAACACATTTGTTTTTTATTAACAAGTTGCAATTGTTTCGCAAACTTGTTACAACTGTATTAACTATAAACGAATATAGTAAGGAACGATATATTTTATTGGGCTGATACTATCACTTCGAATGTAAAACATTAAGTCCACTCATCAACGCATCTATGCTTCGTTCTTCATGCACGCGCGCAACCACAGTGAAGACCCAGTATAAAGGCATTGGGTTGTGTCTAGTGCTTCAAATATTGCACAAAACAACATAAGATTTTGTGCTTCGCCTTATACTACTTTCAGTCTTAGTTAATATACATTTTAAGTTGAATTTTCAAAGTTTCCAATAGGCTCATGAGTTAACCCAATTTCGGTGTCACATTTGGCTTTTCCGCAATACGCATTGCAGACGCACAGCACTCCGTCCGGGCTTCGAGCCTTGAATGTCACGCCAAAGTAGCTCTTAAATACTTATTATTTTCTTATTTCCTCACAAAGATTGCATAGCATTTGGGAACTCTTACTGATGTTGCTAGTAAATTGGTCTATTATAATTTTATACTATGAACTTCCGTGACGCCTGATTCTATTAATTTAGTAGTAAATTCGTTACTATTACTCATGTCATAGAGTAACAAAGTGGCCAGTTATAAATGAAACTATTATGCTAATAAGTCCATTGAATAATAAAGTCAACATATATTTATTTGGTACTTACGAAGGTCAAAAAATGTTTATTGTTTATAAATAAATAAAAAACGAAACTCTGAATATTTCACGAACAATATCATATCACCTCAAAGGATTTACCGTATTGCCTCATTGTATATGAGATCATAATTTTTTGATTATTGTATGCGATCGCAATTTAGTCAAATGTCTATAAACCATTAAATATTATATATATTATAATTATTCAGATTATGTATTTTCCTGGCTTTTTATCCCATCATTAGTACGTCTTGGGTTGGCTTTACCAAAAAAATATATTGCCAATATTATTTCTAATAATTATTATAAAGTAAAGGTGTTCTTATACCACAGCACGTATAAGATATGACACCTTTTCAGACTATGGTATTTTTTTGAAAACAAATAATTTAATATTTTTCAACACCTACATAGATCCATAGATAACTAAAAACAAACCTTTCCAGTAATATCTTTTTCTTAAACAACATCCAAACTAGGATGAAAGGATATACATGCAATTATCATTCCCTGCCTTCGTACTCTGTATCGGCATTTTATCCGCCCAGAGTTGGTAAACTTCCTTCTTTGTAATAACCAAACTTTCTACATTGCGGAATTTTATGAAGCAAACTGGGACGTGTCATGAGACGTATGCGAAAAATAATTCTGCATAGTAATATGTCCTTCAGTATTTGATACGTTGCCATAACTTAAAGAGGTCTAGACTACAAATGGAAGATATTTTCTCATTTCTAGAATACGCAATGATATGAACTATTAATTTTATACTTAACATCATTCTTTAATGTCGAAAGGCTTCTACTTTCTACATATGCTTACTACTTTATATTATCTGTTATCTACGCTCATCATTTTACACGCATACAGCAAAAGTCAAAGATATACACACAGATGCGTACTTCAAACGCGTTTCACAAATAAGTACAGTGAATAGTAAAATCATAAAAAAAATTAAACACAAAACGTAAACATACAATCCAAAGAAATTAACATTTTAGTTTCAAAAACAAATTAAAATATATATCCAAGTATAAACGTTACAAATAACTAAGAACCTCTTCGCCGATTAGCAATACAAATAGAAATAATCGAAGCATAATAAAATCAAACGACGGAAACACATTCGCGCATTATGCTAATGCGGTGTCAGGTTGCCACCCCGTGATTTATGCAAAGTAAAAGCAATTAAAAGTGAAAACGTTACGCTCGCGGCCCTTTCCAGAAGAGTGACTTCAGTGAAACTGACTTGTTACCTTCGCACAAAAATCGCTCAATTTCAAACTTATACAACATTAAATTCTTAACCGCTTACGACAAAGGTCAGGCCTGTTTAACAGAAATGAGGGAATTTAATACGTTTCGTAGACCCGTGCTCTGTGACGTCCATTGGTTCAATCGAACGCAATATTTCGGCTTAAATCTTTGTTTAAAATTATCTCCACGCTTCTACATTGGAAAGCAAACGCGAAGGCGATTAATATTGAAATAAAGACTTCTACTGCAACTATATATTGAGATAATTCCATATTAGATAAAAAGTAATTGAACATTTAAAATCATACAGTTTATTAAATATAAAACACACAAAATCATGTTGTATTTTTGATTTATTAATCTAATTTCGTACCAAATGAGAGATCCACTTTTCCAATACTTTATTATGTTTACTTCTACAACTGCTAGCCGTTAAGTAGACAAAATTTTCCAAAGTCTATGATCCACCTGAAACTGAACTTATTGACAAAAATTCTAAAGACTTGTGCCAATTCGGGACTGACTCGCGTACAGTAAACGCGTAAACATAGGAATATGACGTCATAGATTGAGCTTGATTTGAAGCAAACCCTGCATCGTAAATAAAATCTAAATCTAGTTCGAGAGCCATCGAAACAAAGCATAAGAAGAGAAAGTGACTCGTGATACTTGTAATACGAGTCTTAGTTGAGCATTTTTAAAAAGTCATTAAAAATAATTACCGCTTGTGATTATCGTCTCGAAGTTTCAAGTTGATAAGAAACTAGAAACTTAACAAGGTTTCTGAACTGTTTAAAACAAATAGTACTTATATTCCTTTAAACCACCTAAACGATTGCTGGTCGAATAACAATGTTCTAGAAGTCTGTTGGAATGTTTGTATTTGGTAAACGATTTTTCGTTTATATAATATATGTTAGAATACACAGTTTATTGTGTTACATATATAATATACATAATATCTTGTAAAAAACATACTTGGTGAATGAAAAGTCTTCTTGTCAGTTTTTCAGACTTGTAAACTGGTGGTAAATGTATGTTTAGCATTTTATATGAAGTTTATAAGTGCACAGTTACCTACATTTATAAATTAATTTGAGTTTTCATAGAAAAAATCAAATTGCACTCTTTTAAAGTATCCTTTCGTATATTTGTGACAAAAAGTTTTTCTTTGATTGACAAAAATGGACATAGTACTTTATTAAGATTTATTTATTTATCATGTAACATGATGCAGTTGCACCGGCTAAGTAAGTATGTTAGTTTAATTCGGAAAAATCAAAAAGATCATCTTTTTAGTTCGGTAAAAATAAATACATACTTCCTTCTTTCTTAACTTAATCCAGCCAGAAAAAGCTACGCTTTAAATTATCGCAATCATTTCCAACTTGTTGATAACGTCAAAAACTTTTTGCTTTATTTCAGGTCGATGCGAATTTGAATTTATGGAAATTCCACTTTTGTCCGCTTTCAAATTTATCGCTGACCTCGTTCTTTATATAACAAGACAAAATATTAAAAATCCAACAACAAACAAAAATATAAAACATTTGATATCGGAGTGGTAAAAGCGCTTTATGATAATTTATAAAATTATAAAAAAAAAAATTCTAAAGCATAGGGCTTTTAAAGTACATATTTTTAAAACTACGCGGACATCGACTTATATGTTGAATTATGTCTAAATCTATTATATCAAGGCACTGGTCGAATTTCTGTAATTTGAAAAAAGGAATGATACAACTGCGTCAGGGGGTGTAAAAAATAATTAATCAGACTGGCTGCTTACGCCAAAACATTGCATCTTATATCCCTGAGCAACATCTTAAATACTTAAAAACATCCCGGAAAATAAGCGTTTCCGTGGGATAATTAAAAAACTGTAGTACTTACTAACTTATGCAAACAACACAGTTAGCATGTTATGTTATATTTCGCAAGAAACAATATCTATTTTATAATTTATAAATCCCACAAATTTATCGGGAGTCTATCCCGCGGGAAATTAAAACATTACAGAATCAATGTCTAGCACAGCTAGACTAGATACAAGTCATTTAAATCTTTGAGAAGACCACTAATCATTACAGTTGTAGTATAAGTTTGACAACTTTTGTCACTTTAATCTTTTTTATTGTGTTTATGGATGTTTAATTATGAGATAAAGTGTAGTAAGCAATAAACCCTTATTTCTTCGTGGTGTTTAAAAAGTAGTTTATTTAACACATCCAGAATTGAATTTCCATCCTGGCCATGCTATGCCAGTAATGCATGCTACGGAGTAAGTACTACATCAAAACAGAGGTCATTAACATATAACAGACTAAAGCGAAACTTGGCAAGTGTTATCTTAGTACAAGAATCGGTGCCGCCGTGAATCTCCACAAGTTGCAGACAGCTTTATATAGTCGGAGACCAGATGCAAATTATCTCCGTGTCCAACGATTTTATCTTCGTTGAAATATAGGTTATATAAAACCTAGCTATTATGCCTACATTGGAAATGGTGTCAATTGTGGTGAATTCACTAAACTCAATTAAAATTTTCCCACTTCACTTTAGTAGTTTCAATACTACTAAACTAAATTAGTCTTTAAGCAAGACTCAAATTGCTCAAATTTAATAGTCTTGCTCAAATTTAGCAAGACTTAATTTGAGCAATTAAAATGATATAGTCCTAACTGAATTGGTACTAATGTATAGTTCAACTTTGTATTTGTCTATACCATTCGTACCTTTAACTACGACCGAGGCTAACACGGCGTATGAGTCTCGGTTCCGGTCATCCACAAACGATAATCTAAGATGGAGTTAAAAAAAAGGAAAACCGAAATATCCTTAATAATAGTCAGAAGTGTAGGTATGCGGTATTGTGTTTAGGAAATTACAACAAAGTATAATTATCACATAAAGGCCGTTCCAGAAGATGCCTTAAACATATAGGTTAAAATTGTATATAATGCTTATTGCTCAAATGTGAGAAAGAAAACTTTACAATATGTACAGTAGGTAACTTACATTTTGTACACATTTTCTATCATATGTACTTGCATTTATTATATAGATTAATTTAAAGAGTAACTACGTGTAAAATATTTCTGAAGGTTGGTAAATAAGAGCAGTATGAGCGGCCATTCGGTTGGTAGGGCGAAGGCGCTTTTAGGTACTGTCTTCGATCTTTAGACCGCACAGGAGTTTTTATCGTTCACGACGGTGATGGGGTCATCCGGATCCGTCCGTACTCCTACGTGATTGAGTTGTAAGGATCGGATGATATATAAATGCTTGAACGTACTAGGATTAGGGTGGTTTTTATGTAAGTGGCCATTAGGCTATTGTATGGAGCTCCAGGTCATAGTGAAGATCGACATGCCGAACTCGGGGCTCCGGTCCAGATTCCGATGAAATGCGTCTGGATTGTCTTCAGCCGGTGGATATGGGATGGATGTGAGAGGTGACATGGCATTGTAGAGTTTCACCTTGTGTCAAAGAGACATCTGGCTCCCATCGTACATCCAACGACCCAACTTATGAAGGCAATCGCTAGATGCTACCCTTACAAAAACGTTACGCTATCCCCACAAAAAGATTAAAACGATGCACGTAATGTACTACCCACTAGATCATCTGGTTGCTGTCTCTTGAAGTCCAGGCATGAACAATACGGCTGACATCATATTCATTGCTTGATTTAGGATAATTTAATGTATATTGACTGCAATTAAACTGCCTAATGTAATGATTAATGAGTAACGACAAATGAATAATCACAAAGTCAACGCCCGAATGTATCAATGATTAGTCGTTTAGCCCAACACGCTATGTACACACGCGACGTTTTCAACAAAGCTTTATGTAGTCATAAGTTTTTGTATACAAAAAAATAACACATTAATAATAATCAAACATTCATAGCCATGAAAAATAACATAATAAAAATTTCCTTTGAAACGAGTAACTTACTTAACTTAGCTATTCGATAGAACGATCGCTATTTACGAAGTAGGAAATACAATAACAATAAATTGAAAATGGACTATTCGCAATAAAATAGAATACTAAAATTTGAAAATACAATCTTCATATCCGTGGACCCGCACGGTCGTTATGATCTGTCAAAAGCAGTTGCAATTTTGTTGGTTATTGCGAACAGCCCTATTTCCTCAAAAGTCTGGATATTCGGCTTATTTAAAAGCTTTATAGTTTGCCAACGGCATAAGGTTATGTACATATTAGTTTTAAGTACCTTTCCATAGCATATTTACTTGCCTTGTTTACTGCTTTTCAAAAACATTTATAATTTAATTAGATTGTAAATTATTCCGAACATTCGTTATATATTCACGCAATACTTCGTGGACATGTCATTATGATATTTTAAATATTTCGCTCATTGGCCTTATTGGTTTCTTTTATTTGTTTCGTAAGAGTAAGTACAATTTCAAACAATTTTTTTTTTCAATACCATTATAAAAAAGGAAACTCATAACGAAACAATTGAATATGAAGCGACATTTATGCGATATTAAAATATAGGATCATATATCGTATCAATAAACCTTTTATCGTTATTAAAGTCACGTCTACGTGGAATGGAATAACTTCCATAACTTAATCGTAAATGGACTTAATCTCTCCAAAATGCAGTTCCGAATCGGCGAATTTTCTGGAACCAGAATTTCGTTTTACAGATACTACAGCCGTTTATTTGGCAGCAATTACCCGAGCGTGGGAACAAGGAGGAGGCTTCCGACTTAGTTTTCGTTTTTGTATCGATTCCGTTGTTGATTTTACTTAACAATCGAGAATTAAAAATGACTATATTTATAACCCATTTCATTTTAGGAATAGATGGCGAGAAAACTCTGGAGCTGCTTTAATGAA